>JANTBZ010087993.1:0-18552 GCA_024741255.1 Exechia fusca | reverse complement strand
GCTCGTAATATGGAACACAAAATTCCCGTTCGACCAAATCCACCCCCAAAACTCCCACCGTCTATCCGCTCATGTTCTCTGTATTGCAAAGTTTATTTTGCAGTACACGCTCGTCGTGCCCGGCATGTCTGGCCTTTCTACTACACACGACGGTTCGTGTGTGTGTGTGTGTGTGTGTGTGTGTTAGTGTGTGTGTGTGTGTGTCCGCGAATCACTCTACATGTTAGCCGCAGCACACGGACGAACGTACGGAGTTCGGTCTTGCGCGACGCTTGCGAGCGTCTGCTTAGATTGTTTTACACACACACACACGCTCACACTCTCACGTATACTACGTGCTCCCTGCATTATTACTGTGCGAGCTGCTGCTGCTCGACAGCGACACAACACGCATATGCATGCATGCATGCATGAATGTGTGTATATTCAAATACGTGAGGGGGGGCACGCGCGCTCTCACACGATCGACTAACTTTCACCGGCTGGTCCGGGGGTTTATCTTTCGGGGGCTGCCGCGCGGCGTGCGCCACACTGTCAGCGTACCACATGGTTCACAAAGTCCCGGGAAAAAGTGATGAACAAACAAACTCTTTGATGGAAACTTTTGAGGTTCCACATGGTCTCATTCAAGGCCGATAGCCAAACTCCAGCAATCTTGAAATATATAGATCCTGAAATATCTAGATCACATTCGAAAAGTATTTGGCGCTAACCCTTGCAAAATCACAATTCATACTGTCTCATACTTTCCCTGGAGACACCAGTTTGAATTTGGAAATTGATAATAGTCACTTAGGACGAAAATCGGATAAAACCGTAAATGAGACAACAGTTCATAGGCCAATCGCGTTTTCGCGACTTCTTTCCGCTTTCGAATGTACGATATAATGTCTAAACATTGTTCCCATATATTCAGGGAATCGGGAATATTCAGCTTCGAAACTTGTCTGTTTCCAAAACTATTTGGTGAACTTATTGATGTTTTCGTCAGTACCCGACACATTCAGGCGTGAACTGCGCGCATCATCTTCGGTGCCCAAATAGCAGGAACGAAGTTTTGGAAAACAATTCCGATTTTGGTTTTCGGATGGGGAGGAACCTGCACCACACGTAATAAGACATGTTTTGGCTCCAGCCGCACTTTTCCCATCAGAAAACTGTGCTACATCAAGAAAATGAATTCCCTCTTATCTATTAACCCGAATTTGATGAACCGCGTGTTACAATAAACGGCATAACTTTCAGACTACTCCATGGACTGTCATGTCAATGATTTATTTATCTTATAAAAGATGGCACTTTCGGAAAATGTTATCGATTTGAGAGTGGTGGCACCAGAACATCGATTTCCCCGGGACCTAGTGAACCATGTAGTACCATGCACTTTTACATAACGGCAATGTTCAGAAATAGTATTCAAATTTTACTTTGCAAAAAAAAACCCTTCTTAATATATTTAATAGATAATAATCCAGTATAGACATTATTCAACATTTGTGAGTAGTATAAAATACTCAAATGCTTCGAGCAATCATAAAATCCATATTGTTTGTTCTCCCACTTCACAGAGGTCACGATCATCCCCACCTACGACACGGACGTCCTCGGCTACTGGGTGTCCGAGAACGAGGAACTGCTGGCCAAGTACCACATTGATCTGTCGCCTTCAGCATCGCGCTGCACGATCAATCTGCAGGATCACGAGACCTCGTGCTCGGCCTATCGACTGGAGTTCTAAACACATACACAATCTCACACTACACTCAAATCGATCCGGTGCTGAATCGTTTGGCTGCTTACCTACTGCAAGGAGTCAGTACACATACAGATTATGTGCAATGGCAGCTGTAAGCACATCACACAACATTATTATTATGTCTCATTCAGTTATCCGTATTCTTCCGATTACAAAAATATCCAGGACGCATTAATTCGATAAATATGTACGTGTAGTGGATAAATCTGTAAACACAAAATAACTTCCAAGTTATAATTTAAACTGCATCAATAAGAATACATGTGTGCCTGAGTGAGTTATGGTTATGATTGTAAAATCACCAGAATAGTATTCTATGTTAACAATTGGAACACACAAATACTTACTATTTACATCAGACAAACAGATTATAATGTGTTCTAAACACGTAATGTTTCCGGATCTATGCTGTTCAGATCCACAACTACCTACGAAAAAAACACGTCGCATGCATACGCAAGCCTACACAAGTATGCGTCCGGAAAAGACTCAAACATTCCGGCCATTTTTCTAACGACGAAAACTAACGACGATACAAATATGCTGAGTGTGTGGGGAGTTTGGTTTGACTTCGTTGCCCATAAGTTTCGAATGTGAACGAAAGGAATTGACATAACTAAGACGATATCGAACAATCACGCGTTTTGTAAATCCGAAACCAAGTGGATCCGAATCTGAAGCCGTCGATTTATACACACAAACATTGCGATGAAACGAACATCTTTGAAACGTCTACACACACACTAACATTCAAACTATTACAGTAACTCGTAAGAGATCAAACTAATAAGGTGTTGAACAAACGTAAACACGTCTTGAACAAGAAAGATAACATAATATCTAAATACGAGCATATTCAATGTATCCCCTTGTTCAATGCAAAAGCAGAGATTATACAGAATAAAATATATTGCAAATTTGAATCTAAAATTACTCGTTACATGTTTAACCAGGCAACAGGTATTATTATATTTAAAATACAACTTGATACAATGAAAGGATAGTGTATTAACTTGAACTCAACGCATACGGTTATTCAATAATACCAGTACCTACAAAATCGATCAAATGCACAACAAACAATTCTACTACAAATGCAAGCACACTCATGACAAGTGGAATGATTAATTTTGAACTCTCAATGAACAGTAAAGCTTATTTCGCGATAATCATCATTTGTGAGCTGCGACAGCTGCTTGATGAGAATAACTTGTGTGGGAAGACTTGATTGTAAGAGGAATCGATCTCTAGTCTAAATGTTTAGCAACATTCGCATTTGTATGCAGCGAATATATAAACTACCACAACCAAATACAGGCTTACAATTAAACATAACAAATTAGAACACAAACACAACACATTCAAATGAAATAGACGACAGGCAGATAAAATAGAAACTTTTTTACAAACATTGCGCGTAGTCATCACATCAAAACAACTGATAGAACCGAAAAGCATAATATAGAGACGGATAGCATAGCAGTATAATTGACAAGATTATTATCATTTAAACCTTATTGTGAAACAGAGAAACACAATTGCCGAAAATTGTGTAATATCTAGTTGTAGACACGCTTTTGCTTCTCTACAAGGGGATCCATCCTCATTAATTATACACTCACATCCACAAACATCTATACGTATACTACATAAATCATATACCAATATTATTAAGACACATTACTTTATTCGATGTTAGATGAACTCGGAATGCACAGAATATTGATGTTGAACTACTGTTACCCCTTTCAAAATAACAAACACTCGGAGAAAGTTTACCGAAGGAGCTTAACAATTCTGGAATGAATTTCAATGATCGCAGTGATATGAGAGAAGATGGTTGAACCAACACTCAAGATGGCCTTTCAATTGCAGTTAATCGATCGTTATAATCGATACATATATTTTTATTTGAACCGGTGCGAGAAAGGTCAGTACTAATGATTCAAACACGCACGTTATGTTGAGTCTTTGAACGACGATATATTTTTAAAGCAAAACTCAAGTGAACCAACATGACAGTTACAAACCAATGGGCAATAGAGCTTACAGATTAAACATTGATGAATCAAAAGCATAATATTAAACATATTTTAATCCGTATTTTGTGGTGCTACACTCATGCCTTACATACTTTTGGTTGCAACATTTGTTTCCAACTTTTATTTGCACATATCTGCTGTTGTTACAAAAAGATGAACCAACAGTACTTGCGTTTTAGTCGAATTGAGTAGAAATAATTTTCGAAACGTATTGGTGAAATTTCGTCAGCTGCTGCTTTTCTGATAAAGTAAATATGATAAACAGTACCAAGAAATATATTTGGAATCATCAGCCCGTTAAAAACACAAACCAACACACATACTCACAGAAACTGAAACTAAAACAAGCCGAATTGCAATACAACATTTAGTTTGTCGCGCCTATCTACAAACCAAGGGCTTTCAACTTACATCTGAGCAATGTGACCATAGATCAAAATTTAGAATCCTTTAGACACGCCTGTAGCATTTCCTTCTTTGCTGTTCCAACTCGCGAAACACTAAAACGTTCACACAAACTCTGATACACATTCTCTTCGCATACAAACCAAATACGGATAAAATATAATATTATATGCAAAAATATATGTATTCATGGTATATAAACAATATGTAATCCATTATATAACACACAAAATACAAAAGAATGCACGTATTACAAAAAAATATATATTATGAAACAAATATTCAACTCACGAAACAAAAACTATATAATATTATATCCGCAATTGTATGTGTATCGTATGTGTGTGTATGTTGTTGTATTTATTCGATGCCATCACAAACATGTTCCATTCAGAGTCCGACACAATTCAACTCAAAACACTCAACATCCAACCGAAATTCCATTCGATCATCCAAATTGTCCTCATGTACTCAAAATGGATCGACACAACATAACCGATATACCAAACACAACTACAACAGCTACAGCATCGCGCACATTCAAGACATTCATTATGATTATTCAACAGGCAAACAAAACCGAACACAAAACCACACAGTTGAGAAAATCGAATAAAAACTTGAATAAATTGTTCAAAACAAAGTGTGTTTTACTTTCGGGGCGACAAAGTGGTTTCAACCAGGAGAAAAACACAAACAAACGACGGTTGAATTTGAATCATTCAGATACATTTTTATTTCACATCAAAAGCCACTAGACTGAACTCACATGTGTTCTTGTTTACGATATTCCTCCGGTAGAACACATGACGCTGTGTTCGCGAAACGGATATATTTTTATTTTACCACTGAAAACTGCATTCCGTTGAAGCGAGTGTGTGTGTGTGTTTACGACATTGCTACCGTAGTACAGTACTTTTATAGCTGAGATGGGATGTGTCCGCGCTGCGAACTCGCGCCTCAAGCACGCAGTGCGACAAACTGCTGGAACACGTCCAGAATATGCGCGTCCAGGTCGGAGGTGAACAGCAGCGTTTCCAGAGTGCTGCTGTACTTCTGCACCTGCTCGTGATGCTGTAACGAAGAAATAGACGAAAGAGTCAATTAAATCAAGTACAACTTATTTATTTGATCCGTGTTTTGCAGGAGAAGATACGGTCACACAGACATCTCAATAATGCAGATTTGATCAATGAACAATATGAAGAAAAGTCTCAACTGTGGCTAAACACAACCTAAACAATACCTCTCCGTTCATGAGACATCTTCACCGCAAATGTCCATTGATCAAAACAGCATCATTACATGTTTTGAGTTACTCTACCGTCTCCTACAAAATGTTAACAAATACAATTACTAGTAATCAGAACTCACCATTAAAAACACCTGCTGCAGCCGCCCAATCGTCCAGCGATACCAGTCCGTGTCATAGTCCTTGCCATCCGTGTCGCAGCGCACCAAATGCTCCGACAGAATCATAATGAACCGCTGGAACACAATCAAAAACAGCCGCTTCTGGTCCACATTGGCCGCCTCCAGTTTCTCCTCCATCTTCTCCACCTGCTCCTCCGTCGGCCGCTCACCGACCTCGATCTTCTTGCGCTTCGGCGGCGCATCCGCATCCGTTTCGCTGTCCGACGACGACGATTCGGCGTGAGCAATCTTATCCCTCGCCTCCCCCAACTCCGTTCCCAACTTGATCACATGCTTGTTCATCTTCTTGATCGTCAGATGCAGAATCTCCCACAGATACAGGTTGGTGAACTCGCCGGTCATCTCCTTCGAAAAGATCCACGTCGCCACCGCCGAACAGTCGACGATCTGCGTCTTCAGCAGCTTATCAATGAGCACGCACATCATCTGCTGGTGCGTGTTCCACAGCTCGAACAGATTGTGCAGTACGCAGATCTGCGCCTCCTCGGTGTCGGCGAGCGCCTTGAACACGGGGTGGAATTTGCTGATGGCCGCGAAGCTGTGCGAGAACGACTTGGAGCCCAGGTTGAGGAGCGTCTGCACGAAGACGTCGATCTTCAGCGGATTGAAGGTCGGTGCCTGGTCGCTGATGTCGCCCTCGGTGTCGTTCGGGTTGGGCAGGTCCTTGAGGACGGCCAGGACGTCGTCGGCGGTGCACTTCTGGCGGATGGCGACCACGAGCTGGTGGGCGGTTGCGGTGCCGGGCAGAGAGGCTGAGAGGTGGAAAGGACGGGGCGAATGGACAATGAGACATGTGGACAGGCGAACGTAATGGACAAGAGCAATGAGATGGGAGTAGACAATTAACCACAATAAGACACCATTACCCAATTCATTCAGGGAAAATCGGGATCCCTGAATGAAAAATAGGACAGCATACGTTGCAGAAAACATCGAGAATCTTAAGCAGCCAAACTTTTCTGTTTTTCGCCAGTAACCCACACATTAAGCGTCGACTACGCGCATCGTCTTCGGTGCCCAAATAGCAGTTTAGGAGTTTTGGAAAACAATATCGATTTTTATTTTAGGATGGGGAAGAACCTGCACCACTCGAAATAATACATGTTTTGGCTGCAGCCGCACTTTTACCATCAGAAAACAGTGCTACATCAAGAAACGAAATTCCCTCTTCTCTATTAACCCGTATTTGATAAACCGCGAATAAACTGCATAACTTTCGAACTACTTTATGACAAGTCATGACAATTTTTGTATCCTCTTTTAAAAGATGGCACTTCCGGAAAATGTTATCGATTTTAGAGTGCTGGCACCAGAACAACGATTTTCCCGAGACTTAGTGAACAATGTAGTAGAGCTATTTTCAATGCGATTTGCAACCAGTCTTGAATAGAACCAATTAATGTTGACAAGACTCGAACAACTACCCAATAATTCTAGCAAGAAATGCACCACGATCCAACCAGGAAAAGAGATATTTCCTCGAATACTACTTTTACTTTTATCTGCACACAATTGGGTGTGCTATCGTCGACATCATCATCATCACCAACATCTCGCGTGCGTTGCATTAACATTACCATTTACGATTACTATACTCGCAGAAACACTCACCACACACACACACACATCGATCCGCGGTTGTGGGTGGTTGAGTTTTCACACACACACGCCAAAGACACTCGAACATCACGTCGTATGCATGTGCACAAAAGTGCGTGCTCCACATATTGCGCCCGGAGGTGTGCGCTCGAGTGTGGCCAAGTGATTTATGCGCCAGTGTCGGAATCGTCGACCGGCTTCGTATCATCGTAGCCGTTTGGCTGCGGCACCTTCATCGCGGTGTGTCGCAGCAGCGGAGCGGAAAGATCGCACGCATGAAGATACTTGCGGCAAATGAACGATACTCGCGAGTAGATAGGTATATCACTAACTACATATGCGCGAAGCGGGAAGTGTATGCTAGTAAGAGTGAGAAGTGATATGAGGAGACATGACAATTATCGGGCAGCAGCAGCAGCAGTTTATGACCTTTGGCACGTTTTTGCGTTGCCACAGCTCGGCGATGCACTTTGATTAATGAAAAGCGAACGCGAACGCGACGCAACGATGTGAAACACTTCCGATGTGGTCATTTGCATATGCATCAGACGGAGCGATGCGCATGAGAACTTGTTTGCTTATGCCATCGCGTCGTCGCGACCACGATGATTGCCAGAGAATTTCCGAAACTCAATTCGCCGATGAGCATGAATTGTACAATATGTGAACGAGCATACGCGGCGGGAGTACGCAATCCAATTATTATTTTTATTACCAAGAGACGACGACGAAGTGGTAGCGAAATATCCGCTGCTGAAATATGTTATAATTGCTGTGTGAGTAGTTCGCAGACGACGTCGTCGTTGTCTTCGAGTTGACCGCAGACATGCACACACTTTTTCTACATCGCCATTTTCGCTGGTATTTCGCCAGCGAATTGGAGTATGCTATGTGTATGTAAATCAAGGCAGACACAATGGGGTCTTCGCTAATGGATACAACGCACTCAAATAGCACACACATTAAAAAAAATAAAACCACCGCAAAACGCTCACATAATACACTTTGCGCGCGCGCTTCAGCCTCCTGCCCAATTTGATGTGATGATGGCTGGCATTGTTCGATGCTCGCGCGCGAAGCACTCGATGCACTTTTCATGTTGAGTGCTGCGACAAATTGCAGCAGCAGCGGCATCAGCAGCAGCAAACGACGGTGATTGTGTGTTCGGACGCGCGTATCGATCTAGTTTGGAGAATGCTCGCCTGCCTGCGTGCGTCGCTGACGCTTGTTCGTCTATTTTATGTGGTAAGCCGGCAATGGCATAACATAGGCATGAGGCATGCAGGCATGAGTGCATGAGCATGCTCAGCATTGCTGGCAATTTGAAATACAGCAGACGGTGACGACGACGACACTGACGATGCGTGTATGCGGTTTTCATTGCCCGTGCGTGCTTCTGGCATGCTCGAGCGCTCGCTGTAACCACTCGCAGCAAGCGTGAGCTAGCTGGTTACCGCTCATCATAATCCCACCCGACGCACCCGACGAACGTCGACGACGGTTCGGTTCGGTTCAGCTGGGCGCGCATGCCATGGCACGATTCGCGAAACGATCGTTCAGTTTGAATTGGATCGTGCTCGCGAATAGTTCGCCAAAAAAAATCGCGAAGTGAGTTCTACTAAACGTTGTAAAAACGCGCAACATATCGGAGTGCAGGCACGCGCGTACGCACAAAACCGATAGAAGCGCATTAGTGCAGTGTGGTGCAACGGATTTACAAAACGCACATCGAACCCATCGGCCGCACAACGATGGCGAAACTTGGATATCATTTGCTCGCAATTATTGTGGTACGTTGCGAAAGACACGCGTTGATGCGTTGCGAAAGGCGCGAAAGACTGGACAGCTGTGTAAAATCACCGATTTTTTTTCAACTTCAATTCTTAAAAAAACGTGTATATATCAATCTACACCCTGCGTCACTACTGGTTTTACATAGTTTCCATAGGCTGTATTTGCCAAACGAACATAGATAGCATTGTGAAAATTGTACAGAGCCTCGAGAATTGTGTTACTCGAACGAATCCAGTGGTCAATCAACGATTGACCACAAACGTGTTCGAATAATACATTTGCTCTGCGATGGAAAAACGCAATCAGATGTTGTAAGGACACTAAGCACTGAGAACGAGAACCACATATTGGTCTATCACAACAAGACTAGCACCGATGGAATTCCCAAAAAAGATAACAAAAGGCTGTTGCAAAGGGGTCAGAATGGTCCGAGAAGTTGAGAGTAAAATCACAATAAATATACGGCAGAAAATAGCAGAAGAGCTCTAAATGCTGGATGCTAGAGTTCGGCGAATACTCAAAATGAAGCTTGAATTGATGCCGAACTAAATACAGAAAGAATATGTCCTCACGGCAAAGCAGAAGACGCAGAGACTACAAAGAGCGAAAGAGTTGCCTCGCTCGCTCGACAGTGGTGCGTTTTCAAGATTAATCATACCTTATGAACGAATTTTCAAGGCCGAATCAGTGATAGAAAAACAAAATGATCGAATTTCGTAAGCGTGAAGGTCCTACGAAAATCTGAGCTTGAGAAAGGCCACAAAATCTACAATGCCTGGCAATGTGATGGTATAGACCTCCGTGTTGGCAGAAAATTGCTCTCTATTGGTGTTAATGGAGCCTGGGGCGAAGGTTAATACGAATTGTCGATAGTAAGCATTAGATATTGTATTCAAGGCGTTGACACAAAATAAGTTGAAATCTGTAACGTTGACATTCATGTGAGACTCTACAGTCACATAAACCGAACTTCAATGAAGATCGGCTGAATCGAATCGTTTAAAATCTCATTTCGCTCACACAATGGCTGTCGATTTCACCGTGAAGCGATGGATTTTTGCATTTTGGATATGTTGTAGGTACGAGTCAACGCCTAAAGACACGAAAGTGTCGACCCTTGTTAAGCAGCCCTTCAGCGTGAATAGTCTAAATTTCCGCAAAATTACAAACCGTCTGCCTGCAACTCGATATCTAACATACTAGGTAGTATAATTAAGGCTGAGGGCGATCAAATCGAACAGTTTTGATGTATTCTTCAACCATAGATATTCTATGTTATTTAGTAAAAAATTATAATAACAACTCTTGAAACAGTTGATATTTCTATTCTATGTTTCAAGACCAGTAATGACGCAGGGTGTATTGAGAAAAGTTGATGGTTTACCATGTAAAATATTGTGATTTTCGACAACTGTCTCATCTCTCGTGTCTCGCGGTAGTAATTGCTATCGCTGTCGATCTCTACACAATTACTTCATCTCTTACACAGCTCGCGATCGGGCTGGCCGCGTTCGCATCGGCCCGATCGGCCCACACCGATCGCGATATTGTGCTCACGCCCAACCGGACTTCACTCCAGCCTGGAAAAACTGCGTACTTTCGGTCCGGCGCTGCTGCGGCAGCCGCTGCCGCTGTGACACAGCCAACGCAACGCCAGCAGCGGAGTCACGCAGATCCGAAAGCACGAAAAACGGCGGCAGTGACCGAGAACACGGCGACGGCGAGCACAACTCCACCTCCAAATCTACTGGTTGGAGTACCTTGGGAGGAACCACTAAAGCATGCCATCTACTTGGTGCTCGCCAACAAGGTCGACGATGTCGCAAGCGTCGACGACGACGACGACGGTGCCGAAGCAAGGTTCGGCCAAGATTTCATATTCATATTCAATGGTCGGCCACAAGCCGCGATCGTTTGCGCACCTTCACATCAGAACACGCGAGCACATGGGCACCGAAAACTGACTACAAAATCGGTGCGCTCATGGCAATAAAAATTGCGATGCAAATACACATGTCATAAGCACCACCCCAGCATGTTCATGTTCATATATGTGTTCATGTGTGCTTGCACGTGCTGGTGATAATCGCGCATTCATATCGCGTTACACCTGACGGCGTTTTCTTGACAACACCGCACCTGTGCTATGCTGTTCGCAGTGCGTTGCTCGCTCGCATGCGCAGTTTTTCACGGTTCAAGAGGCGCGAATACAAAAGTAAAAACGTAGACAACTGATAGACTCGACACGGCTTGTCGACGCGCACGGAAAAACAGCATAGTCTTCAGTACACTTTCCCTGCGGCGATTTTACAAAATTGTAACCACAATCATAACGATCAACGATCAATTCATATTCATTGTCTTTCTCCGCATTTCTCTCGCCACCACCAGCAATCGCATCGACACCACCATGCATCGGGCCATCGATCGGGCGCCCTATCAGCGCTCCCAGGCGCACCCGAACGCTGGCCAACGTTTCGGCGACATCATCCAACTCGCCCGCGGTCGCCTCGAGGGCGGGCCGCCATTCGCTCTGATCGAGATGGCGACGCAGCGCGATGACGAGCTGTATGCCACAGTGCCGAAGAACGTTTCGGCTCTGTGGCAGGTGGAGATGGTCCGTCATCGGACGCCCAGCGCTCATGGTGGACATGCGGCCGAGCTGAAGCTGACCGTGTTTCCCGTTGAGGCAGGTAGCAACATTAGCGGGGGAGGGGCGAAGCGCGACTCCCAAGCTACAGCTGAGACGAGACGAATCCGATCGCGAACTTTTGTGCTGCGCGATCGAGACTATCCGGCGTATTTCGTGGGCGATGCGCTGCCAACGCAGCCGACAGCGGCGCGTCGCTCCGGGCGCCGAACGTTCGACATGTTGGCCGGTCTGCAATCGCTGGCGGCGTTCGATGAGTTTCGGATGCCGTTGCAGTTCAACTACAATGGTGGGAGTGGAGGGGGTGGCGGCAGTGGCATTGGTGTGATCGGTGGAGCCGATGCAGCACATTCTACCAGCAATCACGAAGAGCTGAACATCGGCGAGTACTATGCCGGAGCGCAGGAGCAACATCTGCACGACATCGGGCCAACGGCCGCTTCTTATCCTTCGTACCCATCGACCATCAAATACGGCAGCAGCAGCTTCGGACCGACGGGAATCGTGCTGCCAACGGCCTACCATCACGGCAGCACTCACAGTCACGTGCGCTTTCCGACAGCGGCCGGCGAAGGGGTGACCGGAACGGGAAGAGACTTCCTCGAACGTATCTCAACGACTCCGCTGACGCATGCGCATGCGACGCATTTGCATCATCACTATTATCCGGGAGCGGCAGCGGCGACGACGACCGCGGTCAAGGATCATCATTTGTACGATCAGAGTCAAGGCGGGTTTGCCGCGCACGTGACGACTGCCAATCAGCTGCAGACGCTGCAGGATCATCACGCGGGCCATGGCGGCGGACTGATTCATCACGGTGGTGTCGAACATCACACCGGTCATCCGTTTCCAGCGGTCCATCCGACAGTGAGTCCGAATCACTTGCAGTCGCTGATCGGCGCGGATTTCGGGGAACTGCAGCATCAGCAACATCATGCAAGTCTGACTGAGCATCCACTGTTTGGCGGAGGTGTCGGAGGTATCGGTGGTGGAGGTGCACATCGATTCCAATACACCCAACAGCACATTCCCCAACAATACGAGCAGACCACCGCGATCGGACTCGGACTCGTGCACCAGCCGCATCTCCAGCAGCAGCAGCTGCAAATCGCCACTCCACCCGTTCACCATAGCGGCATTTCAACGTACTACAACCAACACGAAATTCCAACCAGCAGCCATCATCTTCAGCACCAGCAGCAGCTGCAGCAACACTATTTGCACTATGCGCCCAATCACGTTGGACACGTGTATCCACGAGTGAATGCCGCCGTAACAGCAGCTGGCGCAATCGATGGCAACGCTGCATTCCGACCGAATTTCCAGCTGGTCAACGATCAGTTCTCCGACCCGGATCCGCTGTACCATCAGCACCAACAACATCATCAACATCAACAGCACGCACAACATCAGCAGCAGCTGCCTCAACAACACACCGATCTGCTGCAGCAGCACCTTAGTCCACATCTGCAGGCCCATCAACTGACCGGCTACGCCCAGCAATCGCCAACTTATCGGCCACATTTGCATCCACACACGCTCGACGTGGTCGCGCTGAACGCTGCCGGACAGCCGCTCCACCAGCAGCAGCAGCAGACTCTGACCACCGGCAAGGGGGCGTACGAAATACCGCCCGAGCGCCTGCATCTGGATCCGGCTGGCAATAATGCGTCGCAATATGTGGGCGCACCCGAGACAGAGGCTGCGGAGAGTGGTCCGAGCGGACCGAGCGCGCCCAGTGGACCGAGTGCTCCTGCGGCGGCTGATGCAGAGCCTGCGAACGAGCCGACCAAAGACTATCCGGACTCGATAAACGCTCAGCTGCCGCCGCCAGAGGGCGACGATGACGTAACGGTGCCGTATGTGGACTCTTCTCAGCGCGTCGTTCACACGTCCAACGAGGTGACCGATCGCCAGCCGGCGAGGCTGCGGAAGAAGCCGAAGACGACGACCACGACAACGACTTCGACAACCTCGACTACAACGACCAGGCGACCCGATCGATCCCTGAATGTCGTCCGACTGAAGCCGCGCAAAAAGACCGACAACGGTGAGCCAACGACGCCGCTGCGACCGCTGTACTTTGACAATGTGGCAACGGTCGTTACGACTTCGACGACGACAACGGAGAATCCTACGACCAGCGCTTCAAACGCGGAGCCAACAATGACAACGTCCGCCACGCCAACATCCACGAAACGCGGTCGCATTCGCATGAACCAATATGCGCAACATAAATCCCTGCACCTCGGCTCAACGACCACAACCGAGAAGCCCGTTCTCAAGTGGATGCCGAAGCGGACGCGAGCCCGCGTGCCCAATGAGTTCACATCGCCGGCGGCCACCCAATCGACAACATCCACTACATCCACGACCTCTACAAGTTCATCGACGACGACCGACAGTGCTCCGAAATCGGCGACCATTTCCAACGTGTTCACACCAACACCAGAGTCGATCGGCGAGGACGGAGAGGAAGAGACTCGCACCTCGATCTCGACTTCGATCAGCGTCAAAGTGGGCAACGATCGACCGGTCAGCGACGAGGAAGCGCGTGAGATTTACAAGGGCTTTTTGCCTACGCGATTGCCACACCAAAGTGAGGTCCAGCTGACTCGCGGCAATCTGACGGCGATTGCGACCAACTCGAGTGGGTTGCATTTCTACAGGGCTGGCGAGGCGGATGGCGAAGCCGACCAGGAAGAGGAGGAACAAATCGCCCGGTCGATATTGGAGCATGCGCGAGGCGTTTGAGGTTGGCGGAGGGTGTTTGTAAATGTAATTGTGTACAAAATTCGCGAAACGATTTCGAATAAACTATTTTTAGAATACAGCCGAGAAGTATACTATTTGATCGGACGACGAACCGAACCGCGATGAACAGATCTGAGCTGACCGACTTGTCTCACAAGTCTTCAGTAGTATAGTGGTAAGTATCCCCGCCTGTCACGCGGGAGACCAGGGTTCGATTCCCTGCTGGAGAGAATCTTTTTTGGCCAGTTTTTTTTCTGGTTCATTGCGAACAGGCGGGGATACTTTTTGGGTGGAGATTTGTTGGAAACTTACCGGCATCCTCCTGCGAGTACTTGTAGGTCGGCGCGCACGGCGGCGGAATCAGCTTACTGTACGTCGGCGGCATCATGTTGTGGATGCGTTGATGGTACGACAACCTGCACAATGCATCACGAAATCACAATAAAAATCAATACTTTCAACACACTTTCACCACCCACAAATGCACGCACTCACCTCAACGACTTCAGCAGCACCTCCTGAATAAACTTCGGCCTCGGATGCTCCACATCCAACAGCAGACAGCTATCCCAGTCGTCCCACGACCACCTGAACTGGAAGTTGCTCAAATGGTACGAGAACCAATTGGCAAACCGATCAAAGCACGACGTATTCATCGAATCGATGCGCATAAACAGGATCTCCGTCGCCTGCGCCAGCACCTGCGGCAACGTCGACGGCTGCAGCTTGCACAGCTCAATCAGAATCGACCCGTAGCAAATCTCCAAATACCTCGGCGTCGGCATATTGAACAGCTCCGCAAAGATCACCTCCACAATGCAATACTCCAGCGGGATCTTCGACTTGTACGGAAAGTTCAACAGATTCGCCGCACAATCCTTGCGCTCCAACGAGTGCGTCTCGATGATATGATGCAGGTGCTCCTCAATCAAGAACCGCTCAATCGAATGCGCCCCCGGCAGAATCGGCCCGTCCGGACAGTCCGTGTAATCAAACATCCGGTACACCACCCACGGCATCGGATACTCGTACGACTCGTGATGCAGCGGCGGCTGAATCACCGGCAAATTATGCTGCAGCGCCTCGCACAGAATCGAATCGAACGCCAGATACGGACGCGGAATGTGCTTCTCCGCCCAGTTGTCCGCGCGCAGCTTCCGGATCTGCGCCCACAGACAGTCCAGGTACTCCTCCTGCGGATGCGGCGCATCCACCGACCAGACGCGCAGCGCATTGTGATGCTTCTTCGTGCGCTTGTTCAGGAACACCTCGATGCGCACCAGCAGCGACTCCAGAGCGGCCTCCTTCTTCTCGTACAGATCGCGACCGACCCACGGCAGGGTCGACAGCACAGCAAACACATACCAGTCTCGGCGCACCTGCGGCACGGTGTCCTCATTGGACACGTCGATCATGTTGTCGAGCAGCTGCAGCAGCGAAGCCGCCGAGATGACGTGGCAGTTCTCCAGATCGGCGAGGAAGCGCAGCGAGTAGCGCGCCGCATTCCATTTGCACGCCTTCAGGCTGTCCTTGAACGTCTTCACCATGTGATCGACGAACTCGCCGCCAAAGTTGTAGTTCTTGGCGTTCAGCAGGCCGACCAGGGTCGTGTAGATGGTGCACTTTTCGGGCATCTTGATGGCGCACTCGGAGAGGATGCGCAGGATCTTCAGACGGAAGGTGCCCAGATCGGCTTCGAGCACGGAGACCAGACCCTCGAGGTTGGATTCGAGGGTGGAGGAGCTCTTCTCGCCGACGCGCAGGATCAGGGACTCGAGGCGGTCCTCGATCTCTTGGTTCTCGGAGACGCGGCGGCGCTTGTTGCGATTGTGGCGGTCTGTGGACGACGAAAGAGCAAAAGTAGGGTTATGTTTGTGTTGTGGAGATGGCGCGTTAATTTGGGGGAGCTGCAATTGAGTGCTGATCCCGGTCTTACCGTAGCCAGAGTCATCGTCATCCTGGTACGCACGACGACGATTCATTTTCGGGAGATCTGTGGAGCTGTGGAGGGCTGAAATTGGCGTCGGAAAATTTGCTAAACACTTTCGCGGCTGGATAGGTAAACTCGAAAAGTACAAACAAACTGCAGCGGCGACGGCGACGCGTCTACGCAAAGACCGGCGAAACTGGCGGCGAACGCGCAGCGTAACGTCAAAAGTGCGGCGAGTATTGTGTCTGTGCGATTCGGGTACGTTCAATGGTGATGCGGCATCGGATTGCATGCATTTGCAGTGGTAATCCCTATTTTTCACTTGCTTGTTCGGTCTTCGCTCAGTCGTCGATTTTTTCAAAGAATCGAATATTGCAGAATATATCGCATTTTTGAGAACTTTTGAGCTTGGTATTTTGGGTAATTTCGAAGGTATTCTATAGTTTGTAAACATCGTCTATTCACACAACAATAAACGCAAAGATTCGAAGATTTGTTTCTCTTGGTTTATAATGGATTTTATTCTCTTTATATTCATCATGTTATACAATCTGCTGCTGGGTAATTGTATTTCGTGTTTGTGTGTTCAAATGGGTGTCTGTATGTGAGTGTTTGTTTTTCTGATCTTATATTCTCAATCAATTCGTCGTCATCGGATCATCTTCATCCGCAATGCACGCATGCAATCCATTCCATTGCAATAGTCCCGGGAGTTCCGCCTCAGCACCCAGCATATTCTCACTAAATAAATATCATTAACTTTTACTTCGTCCCCATCCTCCTGCCGCCTCCTCCTCCTCCTCAGAACCTCGCCCTCGCGATCAGCGGCAACTGCGGCGCACAGCAGCAAGCCACCACATACAGAATCCCGAACCCGAAATTCAACCTCGCCGTCTGCTTCGGAACCGCCTGCAACGTGGCCGGGCATCGGAAGCGCTTCTCGATCTTGAAGGCCTCGGGCACCGTGACCAGCGGCAACAGGAACCATGCCGAATACTTGAGGGCCAGCACCACGAACACGCTGTACGGAGTGAACAGCAGCAGGGCGTACAAAATGTGCGAGGCGGTGCGTCCGATCAGGATGGCGAGCGTCACGATTCCCGCTCGTCGATCCTGGTCGGCATCGCGAGTGTTGTTGCTGTGCAGAATGGCCTCGGTGTTCAGCGCCAGCGGAATGGCAAAGTAGATCATGGACCACTCGAGACGGCCCGTCTGGGCCATGTAGGCGAACAGCACGGAGATGGGGCCGAAGATGACGAGGATGAGCACGTCGCCGAGGGCGATGTACTTGAGGCCAATGCCGCCGGTGTAGAGGAACGACGAGCTGAGGCCACCGAAGTAGACGAGCGCGAGATGTTCCATTTTGGCTGGGCTGAGGACGGCGAGAGCGATGAAGCCGGCACAGCCGGCCATGTAGAGGATGGCGCCGAGCGAGACGACCTGTGGGGGTGGAATTAGAAATGTGAGATTTTGTGCCAATGATCAAATTTTACATTATTTTGTGTTATTTCCTGATTTTGTCTTGATATATTATTACTAGCTCGTTCTAGCTTGGAACGTAAGTCATAAATATAGGTAGGTGAATCAGTAACTTGTGATAGGCGTAAGTCTCAAGAATTGCCAAGAAAATTCATATGAAATCGTCGCTCACGAAATAGACAGAACATTTCCGAGTTGATGTTCGATTGAGTTATTGATAATAACACGTGGGTCATTAAATCTCCGGTCTGACACAAAAGGAACAAAATTGTATATGATACTGTTGTATTTTCTTGGTAGAAGAACAATGTTTTCTCCTCATGTGTTTTCCGACTTCATAGGCCTAAATTATAAAATAGTATGGTCTATGTTCATTTTATGTATATTTTCAAACAGTCGATGAAGATTAATCCTCTTTTGTCACGAAATTCAGACGTAATCCTACTGATGTATTTGGTATGTTATGGATGGGATTCGACATTCGACGCTCTTTGTACACTGAGATGATATTCGATTGAACTATTGTCACAAATGTATCACCAAATTTAGCCTAATCGTGTTCGATCGGCCTTTAACACTGCTCCGAAGAATCAACATGTTTTATCATGCTCGATTAGGCGTTTTAGCGGGTGTCATTGCAAAAGAGTTATCTCATGTCCAAAAACATGAGCACCGTCAAATTTGTGTGCGATACCTTTAGAGCCCC
>JANTBZ010087883.1:0-18556 GCA_024741255.1 Exechia fusca | reverse complement strand
GTTTGTTTCTACCAAGAATATTCGAGTAAAGAATACAAAGTTCATTCCGTTTTCAAAAATGTATTTTTGGGTAATAAGAAGAACTACGGATTTTTTTATAAGACAATCTCCTTCTGCCGTATATCGAATGCCAACGATTATATTTTATCCTTATCACCCAATTAACTTGCCAAATCGCAAGGTGGGAAGGTTCGAATTATATGAACCCGTTGACACTAATAGTAAATCGGACAATTAGGAATACTAAAGCGCACTAAATTGTCTGGATCCTGGATAAGCGACATATTTTCCGCGAGGGAGATGAATATATTGTATTTCTGTGACACATTCTATGCGTTGTAAAAAAACGATACGGTTTTCTCTTTTGAATATCTCCGTTCCTCTATATGCTCGCAAGAATTAAAATCTACGTCAATTCCAGTCGCAGTCCATTTAGTTTCACGAAAAACGAAAAAAAAAAAACGCATTGGTTATTTGTCGTTCAAAGGGTGCAATTCACAGAAATGTCAAACTGTCGATGACCACGTTAGCACCACATTTCTCTGGTTGTGTGCGTGTAAACTCGCATAAAAGCCGCAAATGAGCTGCTCTTATGGGTTGTATTGTATGGAAACGACAGTTTCATACACATCCCGCTTACGCATGTTCGCGGTTTTAGAATGCCATTTAAACAGTTAAGCGGTATTTTTTAGGCATGAAATTTCTGTGAATCAGGGTGAATGTGTCGAAATCCAAAGTTTTACTCCGTGGACACACTAACAACAACTGGTGTGCACAGCTGATTCCTGATGATTTTGAGTGATTTTCGGCGTTATCGATTTCTGTATATTTCCGAAGAATTCCTGTCGTTCAAATACTTATTTGATTTTCGAATATTTATTAAGATACCCGTAAGATTTTATCCAAAATGAAATCTGCTTACCAGAGTAAACGCTTGCTCTCGTGAGTAGCACGTACGTTGTTGTTAGTATGCTCACGAAAAGGCAATGTGGTAAAACTTCGGATGTAGTTCTTGGCTACAATTTTGAATTTTTTGGATGAATTATGGTGTCTCTGCTAAACATGGCATTGGGCTTGATTACGAGAACTGTCAAACAATTATAAGCATCGTTAAAAAGAGGTGCATGTGTGTTACTCTTATGGGTAAGTATGTACATATTTTGACAGTTATCGTAATCCACCCGAATGACATTATGACGTCGAGTCGAACATTTCACTCGGGAGTTCCACTTCTTCGACGAACGCTGTGGAAATGAAAAATACTAAGGAAAGTATTTCGAGTTCTTTTGATTCAAAAGTTTTCCAAATTCTGAGCCAATCTGCACACAAACACACGGTAAGTCGAGGGTAAATTGTTTAGACACTGTGTGTGTGTGTGCTCTTCGCTCCGAGCGAGAGTCTAGCGAGTACACTCATTCTTCGCTTCGCTTCGGTTATTACTCGGTTTATACACAATAATACTTTATTGGCTTCGCCGTCGACGCCAGTCGTCGGCTACACGTTGGCTCCGACGACAGTGTTAAACGGCCGTTCAGCTCAAATCGAACAACACAAATGTGTTGACGCCATAGGCAATGCAAAGAAGAATCCGAGGGTGGAGGGTTTTGCGGTTGCGGCGATGCGATCTTTGAGCTCGTCGTCGTCGGCGTCTAGTGCGTGCTTCGGTTGAACGAGTGCGCGCCTCTGGCGACATCACACACAAACGCACAGACACTTGGCCTGATTTGCGAGTGTGACACTTTTTTCTATTGCTCGTAAGTGGGGTTTCCGGTTGCGGGTGACTGGCTCGGTTGATGCGGATGAGAAACAATAATAAAAGTTGAATGTTTGCGGCAAACACAGACCGCAGACAAAAAAAAACGCAAACAAAGCCGACCAGTTTCTAAACAGTGGAAAAAACCGACTTCAAAGAAATGCTGCTGCTGGAACGTCGAGCTCCCACAATGGCCACCGCCACGTTCTAAATTAGGATGAACACTAATTCGCCGTCACTCCGAAAACCAGCCGCTGTTCTGAGCGCATTATGCAGGGCTCACCCTCACAGCTAACCCACCGCACCAGAGACGACGCCTTCTTCGCTCCTTGTCAATCATCCTCCTCATTATATTCAGACAATTGGTGTGTGCGCGCACGTAATGCACACGGCATGACAATGACGTCTATCGTCCTGTCTCGTCAGAGAGAGAGACTGCGTGAGCTCGGGCGGCGAATTGTGCCTAATGATTTGCAACGCGCGACGACCGTCTGCCGTCTGCGGCGTCCACGTCGCTCGGCCGTGATAATTGCGTGAGAAATGATAGCTTTAAGCGCAATGAACGCACATACCAGACACACGCTCATGCATGCGGCGAGGTTGAGCTCCGGAGCGGATATGAATTGCATTGTGTGTGTGTGTGCAGTGAACGAGGATTGATGGATTAAAATCGAGGATTGATATATTGAACTCGATCAAAGGCTAGAGATTAGTTATTCGCTTCTCAATGAATTTTTAGTTTGAACATCGCAACCATTATATAATTCCATATTAGATTTATTTTGGACATTGTCAAGGTCATCGTGAAACATATTTTTCTCAATATCTCGAGTTCTTTGAAATTTAAGAGATGTGTTGAACAGGTCGATGTTGTGCAGAATAAAGATTTAACTGCGCGAAACGGAAGTGGAAAACTGAGTCAGAATGAATGCATTTTGCAACGGATTTAAATTGGAAATGAATAAGGAATTGACTTCCATCGATATCGATTACAAGAAAATGATATGTCTATGGTTGGATTATAAGGATGTAATGAGCTCGAAGAATACAAATTCTGCGAATCAGTTGATACCGTCGTTCCCGACAGAGAAATATCAATTCAAACCTTATAATGTTAGAACACCGCGAACAATTGACTGAAGTCTCGGAAAACAAGATTTGTTAGCAACATTTTAAAGTGCATTCCGGCCTACAGCTCGAAATATTCGAAGGATTAAAAAAATTAGTCAATGGAACGTTTTCTCATCGGACGAGGAAGCGCTTCCGATAGCGACCCATAAATGTTCATAAAGATGAGAGAAATGAAGAGCTAACGATGGACACACATTTCCATGTGATACCTCAAATACTTGTTCCCTAATCGCTCTTTGAATTCAATAGAAAACTCTCTGTTCTAAGGTTATTTAACTTGTATACACCTTCACAAATTAAGCAACAGGAATAACATAATCTCGTGTCCATATCATCCAACCCGGTATGTGTGCCCGTTGCCCTTGCAGATGAATGATTTTAGAAAATGAAAATGGAAAACATTTCAACTGTGTATTCCGCTACAGCTGCAATTACCGCAGCAGCAGCCGCCAGCAGCAACACAGCCAGTACATGATGATGACTAACCCGAAAGTGTGTCCTTAATTACACACGACACCACTACCGCCACCGCCGCCGCCTTTGTTGTGGCGGGGTTGAGTCGGTCATGTTGAGTGTATTCCATACACAATGTACATGATAACGAATTTGAACTGCTTCGCGTGGCTTGCTCAAAGAACAGTCGAACAGTTCCCAACATACACACACCACATACAAAAACCCAGAAATTACCATCCAATTGTTTGGGAGAAACGAACGTGCTGCTGCTGCTGCCGCCGCCGCCGTGGTCGTCCACGCGTTGTTGTGTGCAACCACGCGCACTCGCCCACACACGCGCTCGCACACACACACACTCATACACGCCACGTGCGCCACGTGGCGCCGTACATCATTAGACGGTAAATCGTGTGTAAACACTAGCGTGTTATTATCATTTAAATTTCGGTATACTTTCAGCTGGCTTGTGTGTATGTGTGCACGAGCATTGTGTAGTTGTGTGTGTGTGGCGGCGGGGTGGTGGCGATCATGATGATGCGGATTGACTCGGATCCCGGCGCACACATCAAAACACAGCCGATGCAGTACATTTAACACACAGCCCCGCGAAACACGTGTGAGTAAATGCGCCGCCTATTCCGAATGTGTGTGTGTGTGGAAATGAATTTCAAATATTTCGTCCCTATTCAACGGCAACGGGCATTTATTCATTCGGCGGAGTTTCGGTCGGGTTTGCGCGCTCGCTCTGCTCTGCTCACATTCGTCGTCGGCGGATGATTGTGGATCGATTCACATTTATGGTACATGCTGGGCGCGGTATGAACACCGGAATCGTTGGCGAATAACACGCGTGCTTGCACCCACACAATCCAGCTCCACGCGAATAGACGTCGCGTTTCACACACACATACGGCGAATCGTTCGCCAACCGAAATCCGCATCTCATCTCTCTCCGGCAAGCAATTCGAATTTAATTGACTTTCAGTGCAAATGCAATGGACGTGTCGTTGCTCGATGCTGCTCGATGCTGCTGCGTCATCGTGCCGATTGCACAGCACATGTGGCGTTAGGTGGGACCTGCTTCGATGTCGATGTTGCTGCTGCCCAGCTCTGTGGGAATTCAAACATTTTATTCGTTCGACGGCGTAATTGGTCCGGTTATGTGGGGATAAGAGCTTGAGCGCGCGACGCTGGCGGCATGTGCGAGTATCGATGTGTTCATGTTCATGTGCGCGCGTGTGGATGGTGTTACGTTTTGCGTGCAAAGTCGAGAAAAACCTACTATACACGCAGCCGGCGGCGACGATGAGTGTCCGGATGATTAAACCGACCGGCGAATGTGCGTTGCCATTATTGTACGTACAAGAACCGCCAGTCGCAGTGTGTTTGTGCAATCGAGCTGAATAATGATGATTCTAGCATTTAACGAGAGAGACGACGAAGAGACCTTGTGGTTGCAATAACGCATATGAGGGGAAAAGGATGTGGATGGGAAAAAAATACGATATTGATTTCAAGGGTTGACGTTTCGCAGAACTATTCGATTTCATATATTCCATATGTTTCTCATATAACATAGAGAAAAGTTCATATGGAATTCGCAATGCGGAAATGCGACCAACCCCACATGCTCGGGACAGACACAAAAATCAATGCGCTTTCATTCCGACTGTGTTCACTGAATTGGGGGGCTAATATATATTGAATGAGGCTATTGTGTGTGTGCTCCAAGTGTTCGGATCGCGCGTGAATATTGGCTATCATTCGCATAATATAAATCTTCCATCTGTGTGCGAACGCCGCCGCCGCCACGGTCCTCGCACATTCATATAATGCGCAGCGCGCACAACAAAACCCATTATGACCAGAATAATACGCTTCGAAATAAATCAACCGACAGCGAACAAATTAACTCGGTCATGTCCTGTGAATATGCCAGCCGTCGTCTTTGCGCACAATTCCGACGCACACACATACTCTCATCCAGAGACCGACACCATCGAACCGACATCACCACGCGACCACCGCCACACAGACATACACACCATCCGTACAGTGCCTGGCGCCCAGTACAGAACCAGTATGTTCTTTATACAAGGTGGAGCATAATTCGTTACTTTATTTAAAAATGCAATATCTTTCTCAACGGCCTTCAATATAAATTCTGTTTCTGGATGTAAGTTTGTTTTCACCAAGAAATAGGGCGCCTATCTGCATAGCCCTACCGCGCGAGTAAAAATGTCAGAATAAAATCCAACTCGCTCTAATAAAATATCGGATCGACACCTGAAAGTCGAAATAGAAGCGTAGATATGTAAGATAACTACCGTTTGTCAATTTGATCAATTTCAACAGCCTTATTTCGGATTGTATCAGATAACTAGATATTTTATGACGGTTTTTCGTTTCGTACAATCGTCATGAATACAGTGAGTTGAACATCAATATCTCAGCAATCAATAATCGCACATTAAATTGATGAGGACTTTTGAAAACTTCAATCAATCCAATATATAGATGAATTTCTATTTTGCCTTGAAAAATATATTGTTCATCCTATACGAACATGAAAAGCAGTGGAAAACACGGATTTTGGACGGTTTCGTGGATATCAACCGTTGCGGTACAAAAGCCAAGAAAATTATATTTTCAAGAGTACGTTTCTAAGCTCACCATACTCAAGAAATGTCCACAAAGTTTCGATGTCATTCCTTCAGCCGTTATTTTGTAGCACTCTTTTGAATTTAAGTAGGATATAAGTTCCTTCCACTTAACAAATATGGAAACAGAAACAAATTTGATGGCCTTTTGCGATAGTTATTGAATCATATGCCGCCCTGTATTCAGCGCTCGGAACGTCGACGCGCACATTTAATATATTATTGCAGTACAAACTTTGGAAATTAAACTTACCGCCATCGTCGTGCTGCGGTCTTCAACGAAGCAGCTTCGCCCAAGCAAGCAGCCAGCAGTGACGTTCAGCGTGCGTGCGACGACGGCGACTACTTCGAATTCGAGTCGAGTCTCGAGTCTCGAGTCCTCAACCACACCATTACCGCTGACTTAATTCCTAAGCGCGCGCGCGCGCTCGCCGGCTCTCGACGAGCGGGTAGATCCCCAACATCGCTGCGCACTGAGCGCTTCGGCTCGTATTCATGGACCGCCACCATCCGCAACGACGCCGTCGACGATTCAGCACACACAACAACCCACTCAACTGCCACAGAGAGAGAGTGAATGTGTATCAGTGCGCCGCACGCCGTCTGTCAGTCGGTTTGTATGTTACATGCTGGGTGCTGGGTGTCTGTGTCTGTGAGTGTGTGTATGGGCTTGCGCATGTATTTATTTAGAGTGTATTACTTATGCAAACACCCAGATCGAACGCTGGCGCAACCCATCCAATCCGGCAGCGCACTAGACGGCGACTACGACGGCGGTTGCGGCGCAAGTGTAGCGCAAAAATATGTCTTTGATGCGACATGCTACATGCTACACACAGATGTACGCGGCAGCACGTCGTCGGCGAATGCCGTCCAATCCCCTGCTCACTTTCGGCATTCGGTGCGTGCGCGTATGTTTGTGCATTGCACTGCACACACACACACACACGCCGAATGCTTGGAGTGCGGAGTGGTGGCACCCCATTGCCCGAAACCGCACGGGCACGTTTCAGAGCAGCGAACACGACGTATAGATTCGCCTGAGTCTGTGTGAATGTAACTAATGCTGGCGAGCGAGCTCATCGCTCGTCGTACCTTGTGCTGCTTGTGTGGTATGCAATGCCAGAGATATGAGGTTCAAAGAGTGGTTCATATTTTACGGAGAAATTATTGAATAATATAATTGAACAACACGAATCTCAATCTCAAATTGAACTGACGAGGGATTATTGATTAATTCGTGACTTTCAAAGTACAGTAACTACATGCATAACAAATATACGTCAGTGATGGTCTGGGCATCTGCTGAAGAGTTGCTGAAGTCGTTGTATTTCGATACTCCCAACTGCTCATAACTTCCGACTTCCGAAACAGGTCCCATCGGCCAGAATCATGACAGATCTAGTTTCAACCCTTGAAGCCATTATTCGATGGATACCATCAACTTCGAACTCTTTCTTTCGCGCCAAAATGAAGAGATAGGTTTCATGAATCCTGAAAGCAAGAGACAGTGAATAGAAGAATGCTTGGCTCGTGAATTATTCTAACTATAGATACATTTGTAAATTGAATATGTAATATTGAAAGTAGCCTAAGCAGAATGACTCAAATTTAAATTATAATGCTTATGAAAATATCGACACAAAACCACCGCATGTTCCCATTCAATCCTGGCCCCCTTCAACATGTATCGGAGCGCCACTCCGCCATCCTCCGACTGCCAAATGGATGGCCCGCGCGTATTTCACGTTGCCGCAAAATAATTGGACGCAATTCGACGGTGCGCAATGTCGGAAAGAAATGAGCATTTTCACTCGCTCTCTCCAGCTCTGCGAGTAATCGAACAAATCACACGGACGCGGACGCGACCGGTGCGAGCGCAATTAGATTAAACAATAAACGGAGCAATAGCCGAGTCGAGCGAACAGAACACAACACGCATCGCACCATCGCGCGGTGTTATCCAATATCGGAATCGTTACCATTCCGATGGATTTTTTCGCCGCAGTCATGCTCGCTGCTGCCTATGCGCGCAGAAGCACCAGACTGTGGCGACAGATGATGCACACCCGCTCGCACATCCAACCAACCAGACCCACTCTCCAACATGCACACAAACACTTTTGCAATCACCACCTCGCTCGGCTTGGCTCGGCTGAGGCCGTTTCTTGCGCGCGCACCGATGTTCAAAATGTTGGTGTGTGTTTACATGTCATGGGTTGGGCCAGTAGCGGATCCAAGGCACCCCCATCTGGATATAAGAAATCAAGGATCTAGGTCTCCTTTGGTTCAATTCTAGTTCCGCCACTGGGATGTCCCGGACGGCTGTGCGACGGCTGCCGCCGACTTGGTGGCCGTGGCGGTGTCGGTGGCGGCGCTGGCGGAGAGGTTAGAGCAACGCATCGCTTCGCCTGGCATAATGGTCGGGCGGTTCGCGCGCACTCGACTGGCTGGGGTTGATCTGAGCCGATTAACGCGCCGCGACGATTCGCATTTGTGCTCGCGCACAAGTTGCAGTAATGTATTCCGAGTTGTGCTCTCCTCGGCTGTCGTCGCCTTCACCAAGGCGGTCGTCGTAGCCGCCGCCGCCAAGCCGAGTCATCAAGCTCGGATGCATGCGGTGCGAGCGGCGACGGCGACCTGAAATTAAAGTCGTATTCGAAATGTGCCCGGGTCGGGACTGCTGGGTTGGGTGGCAGCACCCCGATGTCATACATTAATGCACATAATGCGTATACGCGCGAAATTATCGCGCACGCGACGAAAGAGGGCGAACTCATCATGGTGGAAATGAACGTCGAAGCGACATGCTGCTGCTCTGGTTTGCAATGTGTGATATATATTATGGTACATGCAAGAAGTGTCTCTGCCCGTGCATTTGGCGGCGATGGCATTTCGGCGTCGAGCGAGCGAATTATTTGGCGCATTGTGGTGTGGTGTATATATGACTTCTTCCAGAATCATAATCATTATTATTATGATTAAAAATGTCCTGTGCCTCGTTCCATGATGCGCCGCAACGTGCGTTGTCTATTTCGGGTGAATATATTCTGCGCAACGAGTCAACTCGAAATGATTATTACGATTGCGATTTCGACGGCGGCGGCAGAAGGAAATGAAATGTGCCGGCACGACGATCGAAAGGGGAATTGCGAGAATATTGCGGCTCTTCTGTACATGCCAAACTTTTTCGTCCTCATCTGTGACGAGTCGGAGAAGATTATAATCAATTAACTGCCGTTCGCAACACATACAGCAAACAATGCACAAATGACAGACGCACAGCAGCAGTCCCCGGTGTATTACACCAGCAGCCAGCAATTATGCCCAGACCGACAGGCCGACCGGTGTCTGTGTTTGATCTATGAAGCGTGGCGGTGGAGTCGTCTCTCCATTATCATTAAGCGTGACTGGAATAATTTTTAATTTATTCCCCGTCGGATTGTGTATGCGGAATGGTATACAAATGCACGTTTGGGATCAACAATGCCGAACTGCGCGCGCGCTCGACTGCTTTTGCGACTGCTGCGAATTTCCAGATAGGATATCCGGAAAAACCCCGACACAGCAGCAGCAGAGAGGGCGATGCGCTTATCGCTTGCCTGCATCGCGCTCCACCTACACATACACGCATGCTCGCGCATAGGCATCCACATACACACGCATACACTGCGGGCACAGACACATATTTCATATCTTAAATAATAACAACCCTCGCCGGCGGTCTCCGGTTTCGGGGCGACGCGCATGCCATTACGGATATTAGTGTAAATCATTCAAAACGCGCAACCCTTCGGATTCGCATCCGGCTACATGTGTGTGGGAGAGAGTTGGTGTATGTGAGCAACACAAATCCACACACGAAGAGTTAGCGTTGCTTCCAATCGCATGCCGGGGTTAACGTGCCCGATGGCTCCAGGAATTAATAGGAAACTTTTCCGCAATATGCAAAGCACGCTGTCGGTACGTGCTCCATTGTCTGTCAACACTCATGTGCTGGTGTTTGTCTAGTTTATGTCATTCTCACATACGGCTCACTCCATCACACATGTCGCCCGCGTCGTCGTCTTTCGTCGACATGCCGCTGTAGCTACACGTTATATAAAATGTTGCAAGTTTCGTAAGCGCATTCTCTGCCTGCTCGACGTGTAAGTGAACATGCTGTCCGAACGCGTTGCGTTGCTGGATGCAGGATGCAGTTGCCGGACGAGACGACGAGCTCTCGGCGTACAACGGCTAAATAGTCCCACAGCTCTGAACACACGAGCTCTGAGCAAATTGTTGCCCCGAACATGGTCGTCGTCGACGATTGGGGGGTGTGAAGCCGAGTGAAGCCGACACGTGAGGGCACATGTGCGAGTTGGTGATGGTGTGCGTGCTAGGGCTCACCCATCAAGCATATCATCATTGTGCCCTAGGACTTGTTTGCTCTACTGTTGCTGCTGCTTCCAAGCTGCTGTTGGTAAACGTTCCCGCTTCGGCTCGGTGATGCGAGGCATCAGCAACCAGCATCAGCCAGGAACGCACAGCGATGTGATGAAGACAGACTTATCCATGAAGCATGATGATTTATGTGATGGAAGTGGAAATGTGAAGGAATCATCATTTACTACGACCGTTAACGTTATTCCTCCGACATTCGGACTATTCAAATTTTAACTAAATCAACAGTCCTCTACCCATTCGTATCATTCATCGCCAAACTGTACCCATTCGTGTCGGTGTGAAATAGAGCGACGCGTCCTGCTTGTCATCTCTCAGATTCAAAATATCAGGTAACCCACACTTCGGTCATGTACAAAAAATATGCAGCTTTTAGAGCTTCTTTAACGGATTTTGAGATTGAACACACATGAACCGAGTAATATCGATCAGAAAAAAAGAATTGTCTCCGTTGCGTCAAGTGAAGATCTAACTGATAATAGAAGAAATCATGAATTAGTATGACCGTTAACGTTGTTCTTCTGACATCCACTATTCAAATTTGAACAGTTTTCACAATTAGAAGATGTACCTTCTGCCCCGTCCCCCCAATGTAATGAAAGTTCTATTCCACTCTGTCCGCAAAAGCACATGATGCGACCAACACTCGCACACAAATGGACACACACACGTGAAGCGGGTGCACCGCAGAGCCAGCACCACGTGAGCACATAAGCGACATACTAGGTCCCATTCTGCCATCGGCGATGTTCCACACGCACACACCAACACACACACCAACTGGCCGGTATGGGGTATGTGTGTGTGTGCGCCCCCGTGTTGGTATGTCGATGTTTGGCTAAGTAGTTAGTACAGGTCGCCCAACGGCCTGCAATGAGCCCGCCAGACTGCTGAGTCAGTGAGTGAGAGAATGATGAATTTCAGCGTTTGGCGGATGAGTGGATGGGGTCCGGAACCCCTTCGTCGCTGCTGACTGTGTGTCTGTGTGTGCATAGCTTTATTTATGGGCAAACATTTCGGGGTGACTGGTTGGGGGCTGCCGCCTGCCGACGACCAGGACCAGGCCAAGTCCATAGACCGTCGGGCATGTTGTGCGCTGTTTGTGTGTGTGTGCGTGTTTGAGTGCGTAGGCTGCTTGCACACTCAAGTTGTTTGCGAAACAATGGTCGGAACTTTATTATCGCTTCACAGGAGTCCTGTACACTCACTCTCTCTCTCTCTGCCCAAGTATGATGCATCTTATGCACACGCAAAGTGTTTGCACACTATATACATTCCGGGTCGTGTTCGTGCCGCGTGGTTCATCGGTTCAAGACACCGTCTTGCGATGAAGATGCGACGAAGACGACGATGGGCTGCTCGAAGCTCGAAGTGCATACACACACGTTTGTACCTTCGAACTAAGATGTTTGAATTTCAATCTCTCTCCGTTCGTTGTCTTGTTTGCCACCTTGTTTGGTCCGGGATTACACGGACCGCATCTGTGTGGATGTTTGGGGATTTCGCCAGATGCGATTACCGCTTCCAATTATAACCTCTGATCTGTCTGTCAGCTAGAGTTCGGGTCGAGAACGCTCGCATCTGCACCCGATCTGTTGCAACGGCAATTGCGTCATAGTGTAATTTGAAAAATATGAATTACAACCGTTACACGGGAAGTGCTTGTGTGTGTGTGTGGGGGTGTCACGCATAAATCGAATTAAAGCAGTTTCACGTCGATCAGTAGCAGCAGCAGCATAACAGCAGCCGCAACATAGCACATCAGACAGGCAATATGCGCATCATCCGTCCCATCAACATAGTCTCGGCGTCTTCCTCGTAGCGTAGCGTGGGTGTCAGCATGCGCGCGTGTGTGTATGTGTGTGTGCTTGGCATTCGGCTTGGGCGTTCGCAAATACATTCGTACATTTCACACCCGAACCCAGGGCGCGCTCGCGCGCTCACAAGGCGCAGATTGAACGTGCAGCAGAATTTGCATAAATATTAGATTGCTGCGCGACGACGTCGGACTACCGCCAGTCCGCCCGCTCCGCTCCGCACGGCAGCAACAGCAGCAGCAACAGCACCGTCATTCCGAGAGCAATCTAATTTAAATGCGATTGAACCGCCGAATGTGCGTACACGCATAGCTCTCGCATCTCTCGCATTATACACGATCACGCTCATATGCACACGACGAAGACACAACCCCGATATATTGTATGTGCACGAAGCGAAGAAAAGGGGCGGACCGTGCGTGCGTGCGTGCGTGTTTCCTGTGTTGTATATTTGCGTATGCGCCTCCGAAGATGTTTAGCTGCGAATAGCGGTGAGAAACGCGCGGGGGGTTGGTGCATAATAATTTGATTGCATTTATGATTCAAAGTCTCTCTGTTGGAGGAATTGTTTCGGAAACCTCTGTGCACACGGACAAACGCCAAGCGACCCCAGACCACCACCGACAAGACGCATCCCGACGCGACGCGGTGTCAGGTTAAACTGTCTGAACCGTGAAGGATTAATATAATTCGGCCGCGCTGTGAATGGACGCATATTCATAGAGCATAGCGGAGGAGGGTTGATTTGCGGAGCGCCGCCGCGACAAGTGCCCTCACAGCACAGCACACAGGTCCATTACACTCCACAACGCCACCGCCGTCGCCTAAACGACCATTAAAGACTTTCATTTAGATTAATTGTAAAACATAAGCGCACCATTTATTCCATACAATAGCGCATAGCTGGCTGGCACAGGGCGGTTGGTTTGGCATTCCTATGATTAATGAAAGTTTGAAATGAGATCCGCAGCCGACGATGATGGCGCGCGCGCTTGCATGCATGATTGGAATATTAAGATTTTCGGACGCTCCGGAGCGTAATGGGCGAGTGGTTATTTGTATTCAAATATTGGGCATACAGAACGAACACACAGCATAGAAGTAGTCGAATATTCAACCGTGCTATGCTTGCTTGGTATTGGGCTTTATATCCGTTCAATCCATTCACAGTGTGTGTGTGTGTGCTTGTGTATAATAGTGAATGCTCCGGCAAATTCACCGTATATTTGCATATAATGCTGCTGCGCACACACAAGTCTCAAATCTATTGAAATTGCACGTCGTCGTTCGTCGTCATCGATGCACATTGCCACAGCCAGCACTCGATGATGCTGCCTGCTGCCGCTATCGGATTCGGTGTGCATGAATCACTCGTGTTCGAGCATTGTGTGCGAACACTGCGCCGATGCCGGGCGCAGCCGGTCGCTGCTACCCGTTTCGGTCCGGTTCACCGGTGGCGGTGATGGTGGTGGTGATGTGCTTGCTGAAAGTGCCATCGATAACACGAGTGCACATCGATGATGCCAATGTCAACCGTAGGTATAGTATGTATGTAGTGGATATAGTACACTGCCGATTCGGCCGTTGATGATTACACGACATTGATTATGATGTCGCTGTGTGTGTGTGTGTGTTGGTGTGAGTACCGATGCGGCGCGCATTGCGGCCGGCTCGCATGAGTGAATCTGCCGATGTGGAGAGGGTGGGTCTGTAGGAAATATCGATGTATCAAATTGACATAGATTTAGATTTAGATTTGTATTATATTTGTTCATTATTATATAGATGAACGTAGAACCGTTTTTGAAGAATAAGACTATTTTATAACATTTATACAACAAATGATCAACAGTCCCCTACCCAGACGATAAATTCGACTCGGTTTACCACGTTTACCACGGATATACAGTGGTGTCACGTTACCGGTGTGCAATGTGCAATAGATGTTGCGCTCTGGAAGTGAGCGAGTTAGATAATACGACGTGATCTGCTTGTCAGGATCAAAACATCAGGGATCTCACACGTCGATATTGTGCAAAATTATGCATTGTTTGACAGCCACTGTAGCGGATGTTGTCACTACTGGTTGCACAAGCGTCGCTTTCACGTGCTAATCGAGTCGTATTCAATGAACACATTGAAATATGATAAGTTGTTTCATCCCCAAAAATAAAAAATAACAATTGTTTCGTATTGTGACTTATCAGACTTATAAAGTATCAAACAAATAGTCAGATTGAACAAATATGGACCGAGTAATTGACTAGCCACACTAGAGGTTTGCGATCTTGAAGTATCAAAATCATACTGGATTTGTAAACAAAAACTTGTATTGTACATCAGTGATGACGACGCAATGGTAGAGTGGGTAGCGTAGTCGAGTTTTGGAATCCCAAATCGGTGGTTCGAATCCCCGAAACGCCACATCAAATTTATCAAATGCATTGTCAAAACAAAGAACTGTGTAATGAGTAAAAGACAGACCCGTATGCGAGCAGACACGTAAATGTTGGCTCGACAGTTATCACTCTTTCAGTTGAGTTAAATCGCTGCTCTTGTTTTAGTAAAAACTGCCTGAGTGAGACTTGTCATGTTGATAACATATTCTCGAAATTGACGTCCGCATGGTATTAAATGCTCGATTCAGATGAGCTCAGCTCATCTAAATCCTAGGGATGTCTCTTGAGCATCTAAAACGAATTCGGTGGCCGTTAGGCGGTCTTCAAATCATCCTCTAGAAATCTTACGTACATTCCCAGGGACATCTATGAATAGTTGGATGATCTCAAGCTGTCTTGCGGATCGCGATTGCCCGTTGGGTTGAACGAACGGTAATTGAGAATATCTCAATCTTATCTCGATCTTACCAAAGTTTCCGTTAAGAAAACGCATTATTCTTGAACATTTCAGATGAGTTAACATGAAATTTGAATATATCAGAAGTATATCGATAAAATGCATTTATCACACAGCGAATGAATAGTATGGATGATCTCAAGCTGTCTTGCGGATCGCGATTGCCCGTTGGGTTGAACAAACGGTAATTGAGAATATCTCAATCTTATCTCGATTTTACCAAAGTTTTCGTTTTGAAAACGCATTATTCTTGAACATTTCAGATGAGTTAACATGACATTTGAATATTTCAGAAGTATATCGATAAAATTCATTTATCACACAGCCCTTGGATGCGCACGGCATCGTGTCAATTTTGCGCCATGTGCACCACCATCAGCGCGTGCATATCGCGCATTATTACATCTAAAACGTATAAACTTCATACCAGAGTCACCAGAGCCGATATCTCGTGTCTCGTGTGTGTGTGTGTGTGAAAGCCAGTTGATGAGTGCGTCACATCGTCCATCGGGTGCGCACCACTTCGGCGTCGCCGTACACCGACGACGAGCCTGACAAACACACTTCACGCACATAAATATCGAGCACACATGCCAGAGCGCTTCGCACGCACGCACGCACCCGAGTATCAACACTTGAATAGACACGCGACCGACGAACAACTGCTTCGGAGTTTCAGCTACCACACCATCATCCCCCGACCAGGCCAGGCCAGACTGTCCGCAACTGGCGTCTATGGCTCACTCTTTGGACTGTCAATCAATGTCGAGTGAGTGAATGGATGTGCTGTGTGCTGTGCGCGCGAGGGACATGAAGACGGACGGTGTGGTTTGGATAATGATTGTCATAATTATGATGTGATAGCATAACCGCATTCTTGCACTCAAGTTGGAAGGGTGTTGTACCTGGTTCAATGAAGGGTGAATAGACAAGCAAAGGCAAATAAACAATAAAAAAAACTCTTCAATTTATTCATAAACTTTAAACAAATATTCACGAATCACCTCACTCGTGTTCACAATCGAACACAGAGCCGCAAACGCGTGCTCATTCGGACCGATTTGGTAGACATGCTTGCCCGTGGTCATCCACATTACATGCTTAATATTCAGCATAAAATTCACCAGCACCGCCGGCACGACTGCCAGCAACCAGACCCAGCGATCCAAGAAGAATGCACACGTTACACCCGAGACTATGGCTATCGTAACGACTACGATCCCAAAACCAGACCAGAAACCCAACTTGAGTCGCGATTGAATCGAGAACATCATCAATGCCACCGAAGCGGCTGCGGCGAACACGAAATAATTGAGAAAGTATAGGCCATTGCCGTGCGGGTCGACGGTTGTCCAAACGCCGCCAAAACCACCCAAAAACAGAGGATATATGATCAGGCTGAAGCAGTTCCAGGGCCGTTTACGACGGTAATTGGGCGACATATAGTTGCAGAAAATCATTATGCCCAGAATTGGCAACATCAGCACTATTCGGATGTACCAGAATGGTTCGATCTTCTTCCGCAGTTCGGGTCCGAGGAAGACGTAATACATTGCGTAGCAGATCCCGACCTCAATGATGTAGATGAGCTGGAACGAACAGTCACAGTAATTGAATTTGATCACAGCAACTGCTATTTACTTACAAAAACCAGCAAGTACACTTTACGCACAAAGTTGGCGCATCCGGCATTGGTGGAGAAATCAAGCATTTGAATTTTTAATTGTTGCTATCGATGAAGCGAAACTGGTTGATTGTTGCAAAGCGGTTGTGACAAAAATACTGCATCGCATACTACAATTCGATTTGCTACAAGCAATCACGATTTTCTATTGTGACTGACATTGCATAAAAAAACTGCACGTCTATTCCTATGTTTCGCTGTTCAACATACTCTGTGGTTAGTCGGCCCGAAACCGACTCACATGAGACAATCCATTTGTTTTATGCACTTGTAATTGAATTACATTTATCATTGTGCGGCCGAAAATGACAGCCGCATGCACACACAGCACACAGACACAAACACCAGTAAACTAATTAAGGCTGCGGTCCTTGCGGAGGGCGCGTTGCAAACGAATTTATTGCCATCGTTGCGCAACGCTGTGGGTATGTGGGATTGTGCATTTTTTCCCACCAACATGCGCTGTGGCGATGTGAGTCTGTTCTTTATGATCTATACACATTTGCAATATGGTGCGGCTTGACGGGCAATTATGTGAGGCTGCTGCGAGTGTGTGAGAGTGGCCATATGTGTTTTGTCTAGAGTGCGATGCCTAAACGTGCTGATGATTTATCAGCTCTCGCCAGCAGAGCTTCGAAATATTTCCGTATGTTGGCCGGGAAAAACAGCCTGCAAGTAGACGACGCTCTTATACGGAAAGACTGCCTCCAAAAGCTGGAGCTCACGCAATTGGAATCGCGACGCTTTCTCGAGCAATAATTCACTTGGTCGTTGTCGTGTCGTGTGTGAACGAAAGTGTCAACGGCAGAAGCGCGCAATGCGAACGCAATCAGAGACTCTACGGCAAAGCACGACGACTGCATATGAAAACTTGAACCGACGAATCGACGCGAGGACAATGCACATGCAAATATATTGATTTAGAGCCTAGAATCGCTTCCGCTTTTGTGTGAGATACTCGTAATTTATTTATGCACTTTAATGCCGTATTCGTGATATCTAGGCGCTGCAGTTCTCGAAATCGCGCAGCAGCTGGGCGACCAAAGCGGGACTGTTTTGGGCCTGAAATTAAACAAAAAGTATAATTATTATAGTGTAAATCACGACAATATTCAAATTTGAATCTATTCTAGGCTGAAATTAGGATATGCTTCAAAAAATTACAGCCACTTTCAAAATTTGGCAACTTACAAAGAAAGCTCTGTGAACTGTAGTGTATTTGTCCATCGACAAGCTTCTTTCTACAAACCATTTTCAGACATTCTTTCAGACGCATATCTTCATTTCGCCAAGAATACCCAGTTAGAGCCTCAGTTTGATTCGCGACATCAACTGCTGCCTCCGCCTCGATAGATCAAACTCAAACTCACCTTGCCCTGGATCTCCAACAGCAGACGCGCCTTCTCGGCCTTGTGCAACGTGTCCTGGGTGGCCAAGCAGGCCTCACGGAATTTCGGCAGGCGTATGGCCTCGCATGCCTCGCGAGCCTGCTCCAGTCGGGCCAGACGGGCACGCGCATTGTTCAGCCACTCGACCTCAGCGGTGGCGGTGTACTGCAGAGCGTCGAGCAGCGACTTGAAGCAGCGCAGCTCCTGGACGGGGTTGAAGGCCTGGGCCGAGGGCGTCTGTGCGAGTTGGAATAGGATACATTTGATTTGTTTTTGTAGGCCAAGTTTTGCATGAAAAGGTCGACGACTTCCACGACTTCCCAACAATTTTTGAAATGGTAAAATGTCTCCGGTCGGGCACATAAGGA
>JANTBZ010087772.1:0-16338 GCA_024741255.1 Exechia fusca | reverse complement strand
TCGATTGTCGTTTATCGATTTGCTAGCCTATCACACAATGGCAGAACCGTTGAACTGCTGACAAATGTAAATCACACGAACACACACACACATACATATATACACAATCGGAATAGACTGCTGCGTAATTCGCTCGTGAGTGCCTGACTAAACAAACACATATTAGCCTTCAAGCTATCGTTGGGCTTATGAATGTTGTAATGGGTGAGCGTTCACGCACACTGCGGCATCGTGATTATACCACTCCTGCGATTTAATTGAAATTGCATATTTACTACAAACTATTCGCATCCGAGTGAGCGCAGGCTGGCGTCAAATTTGCGCGCACGTTCCATAATGAACCTATTCAACTGAGGCTACTGCTGCTGCTGGTGTAGCAAACTTTATCCCATTATCGCATATCGTTGCATGCGCCTAACTTGTCTCGTTTGTCGAACAACTTGCCGGATTTCGTATGCAAACTATCTGCCGAATCACCATTTTGCGCCGTCTGTTATGAGGATACGCAACGAATGTACGATGATGTACGATATTGAATGAACGCGTTTTGCACTGATGCTGCTAGTTATGCAAAATGGCTCGCGGCTTTCGCGTCAAGCGACATTTAATCATCATGGAAGCTGCGCGCGTGATTTATAGATATACGGTAAATCCATCACACGTTCGACATTATTTGTCGATCGAGCGGCAGCATACACATGCGCATACATGTCACGTGTACGGTGTAAGTGAAATTTGATTAAGCCTTGCGCTGGTGCTCGCGCTTGCCGCACCTAATATTTGAGTGCTACTCGAGCGAGGTAATTGAAAATCCGTCGATCCGGTATGCCACACGCGACATTCCACAGGCGGTGTCGGTGCGACAACATAATCTGCGACTCATGTACCATTTATCAGTTGAACAACCTCTGAACTGGGTTTTTCCTATGAAATTCAAAGCGCGATTACAGGAAAAGTATAATTAGTGAAATGTGTGTCCATCGTTATATACACATTTCTTCCAAGATCCAAGATTCCGGTGGATGTTTTGAAGTTATCAATGATTTTCCACGATAAGGATTCTCATTCATTAATTAATATCCGTTGCAGAATGTATCCCTTAGGACACAGTTTTTCACTTACCACAAGTGATTTTTTTTCGGCACAAACATCGACATGTTCAACAAAACACTGCTGTAATTGCAACGGACTTGGGATATTCGAATTATAAAGTGTTCAACGTAGAAGCTGGATGACAGACATGTTAACAATATATAAACAACAGAACAGACCGAGCGCCTGCTGATGAAGTTAATCCCAGTTCTGAGGTTGTAGAACTGGTATACATGCATGCAAAATCAGTGTCAACATTGCCGAGCATATAACAACATATAGAAAGTCAAACATTCGTTAGCGCGCGTGTATCGTCGTGTCGTGTGATATGCTCCGGCAATATGCTGCGGCAAGTGCGGCTTGTTTGTTGATGAAATATTTAAACTTGACGCACGATCAGAAACAGGTGCGTGTTTGTGTCGGGTTGCTGCTGCTGCTGTTGCTCGGGTGCTTGGCCTCTTGGACATTAATAATCCAGCGACTTTTGCAATACGCTATCGCAAGCCACCGCCACAAACTGACGTGACGTCGGTTTATGTTTATAATTGCGGCACGCATGCACCAATTCACCGGAGCCCAGCCGCCACTGCCGTGCTGGTGCAATTAGTAGTGCAAATGACTCGAGGTGTACATTTTTCGCAAATTGTCAGCCTCGTGCGATGGCGGATGCTGGGCGTGCGATACTTGTGCGCAGTTTGCCTCGCCACGAGGCGTTTCTTTTTCCGCTGTATAGTATTTTTTTATTAGTAGTTGCGTAATGAATGGAGTATTCAACACCACTTGTCTGTGATCGTACTCGTGCGATTGTTGGCGCGTGCTTATTATGACCGAGACAAAAGTGTATGTGTAATAATATTTGCGTGTTCGTGTTATGTGCTAGCAAGTATGTGTGTAATCACGCGGTTGACGCACCTACAAATACTTCACCTTGCCTGGCTGTCGTTTATCGCCACCGCCGTCTCCACGTCCAAGAGCAAACACACAATCACGGCAACGGGTCGCGCAGTGATTGTGTTGTGATGTTGTGCGAGATATTCGAACGTGTGCGGTTTGACAACACGCACACATAGTAGATGCATGCGAATGTTTGCCCAACCTGACATTTAAATTAAAAGCGGGGAGCGTACAACATAGCACTACATAGACAAACAACATCTTGTGCGCACCAATAGACAAATGCGGTACAGTGTGATAAGCAAGGCCCGGAACTTAAGGGCATCACAAAATACGTTTCAGAGCTCTAAAATAGTTGCTGAAAACATGAAAAGTGACTTAAAACCATGATTTTCCAATGATATCTCGAGAACAAAAAATATAAAAAGATCGTTCACGACACTTTTTTGTTTTTTTTACAAACAGTTGAACAGTTGACTAGCATCAAATATGATGAAAACCTGAACAATTATGAAAAGGGTCGAAAAGAGGCAAAGAAGGTCTAAAAATATCGGTGACAAGGCGAAAAAAGGCCTAACTTCGCAAAACAAATTACAAGAAAGGTAAAAAAGGTAATATAAAGTATTTTTCATCTAAATCGTTCGGAAACGTGACGCATAATCGTGGTAATAAACGTTCTGTGGGATGAACAGGAAAAAGTGATTTTCCTTTATATTCCGGGCCTTGGTAATAAGTCCATTCGTCTGTGGGTGAGTGTGGCTCTTTCGAGTTTATGCAATATAAGTCGATCTGATGCGATTTGCTGGGCAGTTTAACACTTGCTGCGTTCCCTTTTTCCTCCAGTAGGAAATGCGCTGACTGAGTGTTTCTGTTTCTGCACACGACGTCATTTGAAATCATAAATTCGAACCGGAGTGGTCGGATCAGACAGAACAGGACATGCAGGGAACATACGCCATGTTGGCGCGTATCTCTGACGGCCGGATTTATGTAAACGGGTTTATCAGGAATTCGGTCGTTCGTGCATGAATGCGCGTATCGTGCATGCTAATCTTGACATGATCGGCTCACCACAATCGTGTGTGTGTAGTGTGTGTGTGTATGTGTGGGTGGCCGTTATACATGATTCTAGAACGACGCTGCTCTCCATCGATGCGATGAATTCGATTGGCAATTATCCCATTTTGAGTTCAATATATTTGCCGAACGAACATTGATTTATGCCCACGTATGCAAATCGCCGTGTACGTGTGCTGACTCTCTGCCGTCAATTCACACACGCACATTCCACTTGACTGGATTTCGGGTGATCCAATTTAAACCACATATGCACACACACATCACATATCACAAATATACACATCCAAAGGCATGCGCCGGATATATCGGACTCCGCACATCCGAATGAATAATTCCATTCAAATTCGTCAATACAATGTCGCCTCTGTGTGTGCGTGAGTCGTCTGTCTCTGTGTGTATGCTTGTTAGCGAAATCGGCAGCGTGCCTTTGTGGCGTCTTGGATGCGCACATCACGCACAAAATGGACTGTCTGTCTGCGTGTTTGCGGTGGAGTGGGTTAACTTGCCATAAGGCTTGCTGTGCACAAAAGAGCAGTCTATGTCCGAGTACATAACTTGTGCATTCCTCACGACTCCGACTGCTCGTCTATGACTTGGCTGAATGCGATACCGCAAGCGCGGCAAACGTGACGTTGCCGACCACGCTCGATGATAAATTGTGAGTCTGCGTTGCGTTGTTTGGATCGCGTCACTTCGTGTACAGATACAACAAATACTGGGCGCAGGTGCGTGCAGAGCAGCAAGTGCATGGTCACCATCATTGTCGCATCGTCACCGTCGTCTGCGTGTTGTTATCACATAACACTTAACCCTCTAGTGCATAGATCCGATTTCATTTAAAATTAAACGTATATATGTCCAAGCACAACAAATATCTGCAAAACATTTTGTGAACAAAATGTCACCCCCAGAAGAAGACAAAATATGGAACCGCCTACTGGCCAATTGGTGCAGATTTCGTTTTACTGGAAGATCTCAGAGCATGCATGACGCACATATAAAATGTGATAAAGTTGCTGCATGGCAGCTCCCTACTTTTTATTCTCGCGAAGACCTAATATGTTGCTTCAAACAAAAACAAATTCGGGCACGAACACCGTGCTGCCTAACGGGTTGATGATGCTTACATGGAGAACCAAATTTGAATCTACAATAATATCTCGTGCGTTAAATTGAGGTCCACCTGTAGGCGGACAACTTCAAGAGGGTTAAGCACGACGAGGCGTGCACGCACGATGCACTCACGCACTTGCGCAGGCGAATCACGTTCCACGACCGAGCTGCGCGAGCTATTCGCGAATTGGCGTGCAGACCTGGCCGCATGCAGCTTCGCGACACCTGAACCAGATCGTGTCGGCATTTGCGTACTGCACGCGCGCGCTAAGAGGCAGCAGACAAGTTGCGTGGTGAACGATATAGCGAGCACGCGAGCCCGAGCGGTATGATATTGGCGGAGGCAAGAGCATTTCGCACCGTCTAAATCGTTTAAATGCAAATTTCAGCTGTCTCGCCCACACTCGAGCACACGACGCGTGTTTCGCATGTCAACAATGCAGGTAGCAGGTATCGTAGTCGCGTTGCACCGATTGTTTTTCGTTATGCGACCTCACTTGTTGAGGTCACTGATACAAGGATTAAGCGCGAATTCTGATTGGATTGTCGTCTTTGGACGTGCGTTTCGGATAATACCGTAATTTGAATGCGTTTCGAACGCAGTTTCGTGACACAGCAATAAACGTCCAACTTTCCTAATTATTATTAAAGTCTGCTGGCTACAGCGTAATAAACAAGCCAGCAACTACCTACGGAATATGATAACTAATTGTGCCGGCAATCGCTCTCTGCGACTCAGCACGAACTCGCACACTGAATGACATAATGGTGTGAGGTGTGAGCGAATCTGTCATACGCACGTGTGCCCATTGGTGACGGGAGCCGGGCGATAAAGTTCCGGCCGCGGGCTTCCATCGAATTTATGGCGAGGGTAAATTACGTGTAACTAATTTTGCGAGGCTTGAAGTTGGTACGATGACACTTTAAATGCTAGTTTCGACGATTGTGAAGAATCTTTGCGTATCACAAAGATGTTTCACAATGAGCTGGAAACAGCCAAACATACATATCTTATTTGTCTGCTTTCAGAAACTCTGGCTAGCACTGTGGCGCAATGTTCATGTGTCGTTGATGTCTAGTATCAACTTTATCTGGCCGTAGTGGTGTATGCTGAATAATATTACACTTCTCCAGCGGCCAGCGCGACAAGCGAAATTCAATAAAAGCGCCGACACCGGATTCTCACATCACCATTTGCCTATTTGAAAAATACGAATTATTCTACATGCCAGTTGATATGTGGCATGCACTGAACACCAACAATCTCTTGCTCTCGGCCATCGCCCTCGTATCCCTCTGCACCGAACGCCCTCGCGCCACGAACGAACCAAAAGTTCTACCATCAAAACAACATAAATTTGAATTAATTTTCCAGTTAGCATAAAGAATTTGAGCATGCTTGTGTGTGCTAGCTCGGTGAATGGTATTTATGCTGTGACTGCGTGAACGAATGTGCGTCCTATTCAGCGCATGATGCTACACATCGAGTCCTCTTTCTCTATCTATCTATCTCTTGCACTCGCATTCCAATGATAATAATACAATTTCAGGCATAATGATATGTGGCTTTGTCCGTGCGGAATTGTGGAGCACGGCCACACCACATCGACTTTAATAGAACTTTAATTGTAAAGCACGATGACGACGTTTTGCAGCCTGCTCGCCGTTCTTATCCAGTACTCGTGAAGTTGGCGGAATGTGGGTGGTCGTGAAATGCACCAACACACCCCGACCAATAAGTGATTTGAAATCCACGAATCGGCCGATGAAGTTTTTCGCGAACACTCCTCAATCGGAGGGCGGTTACGCGTTTAAATGTTCGTCCGTTCCGGTGGTTCTTTGGTCAGAGATTATCTGTCTCCACTCCGGCCTCCGGCCGAATGGTCGCATGCACTAAATGGGAATTGCAATTACACCGACCGACCGTCGGTGCTGTCGCTGTGCAAAATCAACAATATGGGAGTGGTGTAACATACAAGCTCGGGTCACATGTCCAATGTTAAACAAACCGTGTGTAGAAGGGCACCCGTTGTAAACGGATGGACGGACGAACCGGTCGTGTTGTCGTTCAAATGGCCAGCGATCGATCCAGGTTAATCCAATTCATCATAGGTGACACGAATTGTAGCACACCGTCACCACCATGCAGACTCCTTCTGTGTGTACGGGGTGCGGTGCTTCAACCCGGATAAATGGAGAATTATATTCGAACACGGTTTTCATAGCAAAAGAGATGCATGTGAAATTATTGTTCAAACTTAATATATTTTTTCAATAACATCCGTTTTCCGAGATTTAAATCCATAGCAAATATATGTCCAACTTGTACTACTTTCAGATTATAGATACGCATCTCATTAGTTTCTCTTATACGCATCTCATTAGTTTCTCTTATATAGATTCATGGTCCACACCTTGTATTCGTATACGTATGGACAAGTGACGGTATGTTTCGTATGTGTGAGTGTGTGTGCGTGCAAGCGTGGACATGTGGTCGAGTAATATGGTTTTGTACCACATCCACTCACACATACAACATAAGACACGACGACAACGACGACACGACGATGACCCAACTGTAACTGTTCGACCATTCAACTAACCATCCGGCCGGATTATATCCCACCCATTATCGAGCTATTCTATCTGTTCTATTCATTGCGGGGGCGCTTTGGGGCGCATTGCTCGGGTGTATCCGGAGAGATTTTAATGCGAAAATGATTAACAGCAACCGCAGCAGAAGCGTTTTCGTGTACAATGTAATTGAATTAATGCTCTGGCCCTGAATATGACAAAGTATCGTGTTCGGAACATTGCGATGCATTATTTGCGTTCTTCCTGTTCACATCACGCGCACCTGGATGAATGGGATTGAGGTTGTACGATAAATATCACTATTAAATTGTAATTTTGTCGCATGTTGTATGGGACATAATTAGCACAGGTTTAAAATAATCGCAGAAAATGTGTGTGTGAATAATTTCACATGATTGACATGGTATTTCGGATTTAATAATAACGCAGATCAAAAGGCTACGTGATTGTTTCGAATTATGCTGCAGATTTATTCATTATTCATGAATAAACATTTATTGTTAGTATGTTCATTCAGCGTAACTTTTGCATTTGCACTTTGGTACGTGCAAAGCTCCGCAGAATTAACACTCACACACACTTATCTTATTAAGCGAGTGTCACGAGTGAACTTCGCATCTGTTCATGTTGCAGTAACTTTGTTCACATGTTGGAATTGATACGTTAGAGGAGTGTGTTAGCTCATGAATTGCGAATGTACTGCGATGTATCATGCCGAGCTCGTTAGACAGCCTTCTGTGTTCTTGGCTGTAGTTTTCGCTTATGTGTCGATCAATCAAAGTTACACATACACGACGGAACTAATTGAATGCCATGCCAGAACAAATGTTTACATCAACACCCTCGGCCGTGTGTGTTTTCGGGGTTCGTAATGTGTAATCGACTACAGCATGGTGTACTCCACATGTTGGCAATTGGAGCTGCATGAATTTAACAAGATGCCCTAGAGACTTGGGTGAAACTCTCATTAGTGTACGAAATCGATGCGCATAAATAAGTTACTGACACTCCAAGAAATAGCATTTCCAAATTCAATAAACTGAAATTCATTGTGCTCGCGCGTTTGTCTGCAATTTATTGCAGACATAAAGTGATGTTTTTATCTTCTTTGTCGAGTCGACGACATGACGACGGCGCTGCAAGTTCTGATTCACTTCCATCACGATATCGCATACAATGCAAAGATTTAGCACCCGGCGGCAGCACAAATGGATCGAAGCGGCTGACAAATATAGGAAGGGCGCGCCCTAGAACGATTGAAATCTTAATGCAAGCCAATAAACGCATTCACGTTTCTCGTCCCATAGCGATTCGATTAAATTGTACGTAGGAATAATATAATATGGACACAGCGACTAGTACACTTACGAATCATTGTATAATTTATTACGCTCTCTACTGACACAACATGTGTATCATGCACACACACATTGTAATGAAGTCCCCGTTTCGCAAACAACAATATCACTACAAGCACTCATCCAGCCACCGAGCTAAAATTAATTGCCATTCGTTACATTATTTAATGCTGTACGCGTACAACATTAACTTTATCCGATTATTTCCGCCGGTCCACTCTAGCGCATTGTGTGCTCGTACATCATGCAGTCGACGCCTCGAGCGCTCCGCCGGAGCCGCCGCCGCTCGTCTATGTTTGCGCACATTCGAGTTAGTGAAGCGCGCGCGCGTCGGAAAGGGTGTTTGTTGGGCGTGTAGCGTGCATCTGGCTGTTCATTCGTGCGCGAGTGCTCCGGCACGTTTTGTGAGCTGTGAGTTTTGAGTGAGCGCGTGCTTGACGCAAGCAGGCGACTGTATCAAAACACTAAACAAAACCCCATGTGCCAACTCTCTCAGGCGCAGCGCATCGAAAAGCATATGTTATTTTAATGTAATGTAGTATAGAGCTATCAGCATGAATTATGCACGACATATAGCAGCTCATCTGCTTACGTTGATGCGCGTGCATCACATAATAGCACATCGTTGCCGCGGCCCCGGTGTTTTGTTCCTCGATGAAGTGCAGCATTGCAGTTCATTAATTCGCGATTCAAGTTTGCATCGTGCTATATTGTCCAAAGTGTGTCAAGCTATGAATCTTCGATTACGAGTTTTATTCTAAGCCATTGCTCTTTCGTAAACAAACGCCACAAATACAACCGCAAGCAATTCTTTTATTCACAATAGCATCAAGCCAACGCCAACATACCACGAGCCGCATGAGGCGAGAAATTGCCTTGCCGAACGGGATTTTTCCTGGTGTGTGCAGAATAAACATAGTTGCAAACACTCCAGACGGAGCGTTTGTGTGTGTGTGTTTGTGAGCATAAAAACCGGAAACCTCGTCGGCTGCTGTAAGTGCAGCGCACTCGTTTACACTGTACAGTAGGTACCATATGTATGAGTACCAGGTGTCGGAATGTCTATGATTCGTTCTTTGAATGTTTGTTTTTGGATGACAAATATATTTGGCCTAGCGGATGTTTTACTAATGTAGTAAACTAACTTCTCATCATGGTATCCACTGTCCTACTGTGTATGTAATAGATTGACTGCAATGGCGAAGCATAAGCGGGTGGGTATGTTGTGCAAGAGTGTGTGTACGTATGAGTCCGGGTGCGTTCTCTTCTCTTCGCCTGCGGTACAATAAAGTCGATTTTCCGGGCAGTTACGTCCTGCAATGTAATGCACCAGCAATGATGGAGCCACAAGCCGCAACTACCATATTTTTCTCGGTGAAGTGTACACTGTACATTGTACATGCTCCATCAAGTAACATATTATGATTCGTATGCTGTACACTTGTGTGTAGTGAGTGTGTGTCAAGAGTGATTGCTTTGCGAATGAGGTGATACAAAATTCACAACGCTCTACGCAAAAATACAAAGATGTATGCGGGGCAAAAATATAGTTTAGTTCTTGTCGTTGCTTTGGTGTTCTCCGCCGTAAAAGTGCAAATTGCAATCTGAGTGTATGCAGAAAGAGCAATTGGCAATTATTCCAATCGACGTCAGACGTTCCGACGGACTCTTCTGGTACAATAAATACGAGTAACGAGATTGCTTTATCCGAATTATGTAGCGTACGTTGAATAGGATATATTCATCTGGGCTGGTCTTTTGATCATTGCGCCGCATTTGCTGCTTTCTCCAAGTTCAGCATCGCCCATAAGCATCGAAGCTAGCGCACTGAGTTGCGCGTAATTCGGGCATTGCAGATCCATCGACATGCTGGCACTCATACGAAAATCCTACACCCTACACCACCCTCCTCCACCCACAAATCCATTCTGTCTCGACGATGTTTGACTTACGAAATCTGGCGGCGACACAAACTAGAGATATAGTTTTTGTGTGTTTGTGTGTGTATGTCAGTGTGTGAGTCAAGAAATGCCCCGCTATGCGAATCGCCCGAATGATTAATGATGATGTTGATGTTGTTCAGTGCATCCAAATTTCGAGTTGAAGCGGTGCATTGAAGTCGGCTACGATTTGATGCTCGAATTGCTGAAAAGGTAGAAAAAGTGCTGCGTGTGAAGTGTTTCATCACCGTCTGCAAACTGTCTGGAAACTGAATCGTTGAACTTTTGTTATGGCATCATTGACCCTCGATTGGCCTCTCAACCGACGCACCAAGTCCGACTATTTAAGTCCGACTATATATTTTGTATGTATTTGTGTGCATTATTATTATCGATGGCAAACTATACAACAAGTTTAATATGTGGGGTTGTTTCTTGTTTGTTTCTGCCATACTTCTGTATGCTCTAGACCATGTGCACGTTCTTGAAAGATCAATTGGCGCGTGTCTAAGCGAATGTGTCATATCTTTCGCAGATTTGTTCTTCTTGTGTTTTCTCTCGTGTCTGTTTTTTTTAAACATATCAATGCGATTGTTCAGCCTGCGTGTTATAAAACGTTTTGACATTGCGTTCAAACGAGCATATCCGAGTGAACACATTCGCAGAATTAACACGATGAAGGGATACCGTCTGCCAGACAGGCCATTTCGGAAGTGCGCCAGACATGTCGTCGCCACCGACCGACAAGATTATGCTGCTGCTTGAGGTCTATGCTGACAAAATCGTTTTTCGCAATCACAAGAATAACTCCTGAGATAATATACAATGTCTTATCCTCTTAAATTCTGGCCAACAGATACAAACTGTTGTGGTATTATTGAAACCAACTCACACACAACTAAAAGTGGCAAACTTTCGACAAACTGAATTGAAAACTTTTGCCCGAGTTCGACCGCTTGACAAGTTGACATCGCCGCCAAACGACGAGCCAACGAGCACGCCCTGGCCATGCAGTATAAGTCAATTTCGAGCCATTTCGAACAACTGGCGACTCGACTTTGTTTTTCTAGCTCTCGACAATGACGACCAGAACGCAAATGCTACTTTAACGCGGTTCAAATTTACTGCCGTATGTTTACGCTTTTACTCGCACCACTGCGCGTATCTGATGCAAATGCAAACATCAATTAGCGTATAATTTTGATTAGGGAGTGTTGTGTCTGTACGTACGATCGGATTTCGGTGGCATGATGAGCCATTTGCTGAATGAGCAATATTCAGTTGTTATATGCCTCCCAATTTTACCGCGTGAGTACGCGCTTTGTTGTGGAATAATAAAATCATAAACTCTCCATTCAACAGCAATAACCAAATGAGAATTCTTCGGATGCAATAAACAACTCGCGCGTCCACCCCGAAACCCTCCCGCACCAACCAAACGACGCACAACGACAAAGTGATTTCCATGAAGAATTACACGGTTGTTACGTGAATGCTCACCGTTCTGCTTCGCTCGACTTTACTCGATTCGCCATTGTGTATGTTCGCTTATGCTCCTGCTGCTGCTGGCCGGCTGGAATCATACCCCGCTGTTTTACAATCAAGCCGTGCCACCTCGGTCACACAATTTTGGACACAGACACGCAAACGTAACCGCAGCGTGGGCGCACCTAACAAAGACACCCTCGTATAATGTATGGGCACAGTAATCCTTTTATGTACATGTCCATGCCTAACTGTCCATATGTCGGATGTGGGTAATCCCGTTTGTAAATGGTATTTGAATAGTGTCGCTCGATTGTGCCTTGGTCGATTCTCCGATTGCATGGTGGCCAGCAGTTTGGACATTTTGCACATGATGAAGCTAATGTTAAAATGTGTTTGTTTTATACTCTGCCAAAACCAGCCATCACAGCGCGCCTCTGCTGTTTGGTGAGAGTTTCGTTTTCGACAGCCCCAATCAATTAAATACGCGAATGAACGGAGCTGGCTGGGTGGGGTCGATGTAGAACAATCAGTTGCCGGGCAATGTGCGTTTGACATTTTGCACATACGTTGGAAATGTGTGCGCACATTGTGCGGAGATGGAGTGCTGCTTGATAATTCAATTCAATGTGTAGTCCAAAAATTAAACCAATCCAGCTAACAACAAATCTCTCTCAATATAACAGTTTCAATCAATATATTTCGACTCTTCCAATTTGTTCATGGTACTGGATTTATCGTCATGAGCAAACAATTTCATATGTTCACACGGTCTCAAAGTCAGCCAGCTGGCGCGTCAACTGTACTGCGACTGGCTGTCGCCACTGCTGCCGTTCGCCATTCATCTACAGCGCACCGGACTGCTAGAGGTTGATCTGCGGCAAGCTGTTCAGGTCACGGGGAAACATGATCAGTTCTCTCAGCCGAGTCCTTTCAATAGCAGAGAGCAGCAACTTCGATGTGCTTCTTCTCCGGCAAGGTCAGATCGATTGGCGCACTGAACGGGGGTGAAGACGAACAGGTGTTTGAGAAAAATCGCGATACGGCGACAACAAATAATAAATGTCATGTTTAAAATGTATACTGTGAACAAATAAAAAGCGTACAATTTTATGATTATAATTTAAGGAAACGTACACGTACTAGGCTTTTGCTTTTTATGCTGCAGGTCGAAACGTGTGGAATGGTTTCGACCCACGGGAGTGGCGTTCTATGTAAACACAAAAAACTGAGCGAATCTGAAAGATAATGTTGTTGTTGTCGAATTGGTCGAATTTGCCTTCAGATAAATCAGCTGGACTGATTATCTGAATACATACAGACATACACACGAATAGACTGAGATATATTCATTAGGGATGTCAGAATTGTGTAGATAGTTGTATATACCGTGGTTTCGACCTGCAGCATAAATTTGATTTATTTGCACTCAAGTGTTGGTGCGTTTTTCCGACCGTGTGTGTCGTGTCGGTTTGTTCGCTTGTAATGCGAACCGTTAGCAGCAGCAGTATATTGATTTCGGATTGCCGACGTCATGGCAAAAAGCCCGCGAGATATGTGTCATGAGGTTGTGTGAGTGTACTCCGTAATCTGTGCTAACGACACACCTCACACCAACGCGAACACACCCGAGCAAATGGGATACACACACACTCCGCCAGAAGGGCCTCTTAGCGTGTGTAGGTAGGGCTTCCTATTGTTACGCGTTTGCACATCATCGCTCGCGGGTAGCGCAAGTCACTTTTGCACACACACAATGCGGTCAATGCGCGTTTTCTGTTCGTGCGCATGCACACTTGAAGAGCTTCTCAGCGAACATTGCTCGCCATATTAGCAAACACGTAGTATTGCGTCAGTCTATTCATGCTTGCATCTGCGCTCGTTTATTATTAGCAGTATCTACCACCATCATCACCATCAACAGAATGTGTGCTCGCTTACCTTGTAAATATTGTCAACTAGTTTTATCTCGTCCTCAGTATCCATGATGAAAGCGTGTGCGCGTTTTTTTGCGGCTGGTGCTCTAGGGTGGTAACTCGCCTACGGTAAATTGAATCAGAGCCGTTTTTTAAACATCAAATACATATATAATAGAATGTTGGTTGAGTTTTTACCTTTTCCTGGAATGCAAAGCGCCGCGAAGCGTGTTGATGACGGCAGTCAACGGGATCCCGCGTGTGTTGGTTTATTTGCAAAGCGCACCGGACGCCGGACGTAGTTTTTATTCCTGTACAAATGAGTGGAAACGAGAACGAGTGAGTTTAAATGCTGGATTCGGCAAAAATATAATACAACGCAGTATTTAATGAATGTGCACTCTAAATTGAGTAGACATAACACTGGGCAAACATTTTTCGCATGTCACGCACATTCTGCACAGCTGTTCGATAAAAGGATTCTATTTTCGGCACACTCTCTGCGGTTTTATGGCCGATAATGCGCGCGCACGCAAAATGCGTTATGTCAAATCTCGTTTATTTATGATATCAATCCAATCGCATATAACAAACAGACTGAAGCGTGCGAGCGTTTACGTTTCGCGCACCTTTCATTGATTACCGCTTGCCGTCGTCGTTCACCGGTTTGCCCATCATTCACTTGGGCACAAACTATAAGCAAACAGATGCGTGCAGACCCGTGCCCGTTTTGGGCGATGATGATGAGTAATCTTTGGCTATTGGCCGAACGCTTTGCTCGTGGCTCGCCTCTGTTTGCACGAGCACACACGCACACGTTTTCGTGTGATATCCGGCATTTCGGCTGTGCCCGCGACGAGCACACGCGAGCCCCATGCATTTATCCACCGATGTGTGGATGGGCGGAACACACACACACACTGGTGTAAATGCGGATCCGCCATCCGAGCATTTGCAGATTCACGGTGTGTGTAGAATGATAGGCGCAGAGGAAAATTGCTGCGCACGTTCACTAGCCTGATCTCTGTGCGTGTGCGGTGTGAGTGTAATGACGGGTTATGTGCTTGTGCGTATTATTTATTGTGAATATTGACGTAGATAGTACTCACATACATACATCTTTGACAACTGGCGTTGGTATGTTGGCAAGTCCATGGTTAGCTGTCACGCACACACACTCATCGCACACATACACACTGAGCAAGGTAAACATGCATCTGTTTTATTCAATTGCTCCAGCCGCAGCACCAGTCGCTTTGAAATGCTGGCTGGATTGAGAGTTGTTATAAATTATATTGAGATTTTGTGTGTCGGTATGAATGACATTGCATTGTGAAAGGATACGAGTATAACGTAAACTGTATAGTCACTACTATCTTATTGTGCATAGATCAATTGATCCGGTTGGCGTTGTTTTGCACAATCAGTTATAATGCTCTTCGAGGTGTAATGCCATTCAGCAAACAGTTATATACGCAACTCTAACATAAAATCGCTATCCGTATGCGCTTGAATTTTCTGTCGTGTTTGTGCAACTGGAAAAACGGCTGACAAGTTTTGCACCTCATGGTACGCTCGGTGCGCCCGGCTCGCTGGCGACGCGTGTGGAGAGGACAGCGTGACGTGATTGTGGTGACCGCGAGTAACCTTCTGCTTCTGGCGTCGTTTGTGTCGCCGCTGCGCGCAAACACGTCCACAAAATGTGTATGTGTATGCACGGCTGAGCGCATAAAGCGTGTCCGACGAGCCGGGAGCGCAACAGCAGCAGTAACGGAGACGTGTAGGAAATATAATAAATATGCCATGTATGTACGTGCGAACCTGAACGTACACTTTCTCCGTCCGCACGCGGATGGCAGACGTGTGGGGCACATCGTGTGGGCATGTGCGTATGTTGCCTTCGCGTCGGCTCATGTAGCATACACGTCATCTGTGCGTGTGTGTGGGGTGTTGCATGCGTGCAAGCGTGCGGATGAGCTCAGTGCGGAGATGCGTTAACAGCCAACGCGTCAACGCGCAGCATAACTCGGTTGCAACAAATTCCCAAGCTCGCTCGAGCTCGTGTGCGTGCTTGTTCGCGGGCACGCGCGGGCGCGATGTGTTGGCGGCCTTATGTCCACCACACTGTACAAAAATGCAGATAGTTGCGAGTTGTTTTCGCCCCAGCGACGAACGCCGAACTTTAATTGGATTCTCCCTCTTCATCCGTGCAGGTGCTGCTGCTGCTGTTGTGGACGCGCAGTTTCATTGATGAATTTATGCTCCGAGTGCGTGTCGGTAAACATATTAAAAAATATGCGTGTTGTTGGGTACACAAAGAAATCGTGTGTTGATGGGACAGACACCTTGGGCGAAAAATCGCACAACATATTTACGCAACATAAGCGCACGCATGATAAATATGTTTTATTGATGTCAGTGGAGTCGAACACCGCCAAAGTTCAACAGCACATGTGTGTGTGTGTGTGAATGGGCAAAAAACCTGTTTACTGGCAGCGAACATACTCTGAATATCTCGCGCTCAGCACCAAACGCAAACAACTTATGCTCGGCGTCGTCGTTTCGCAATATTCATATTCAATACACGTCTTAGATAAACACACGTATTATGGCAGAACGATCAATGCTCGCGCACCCGCACGACAACGACTCCAAGGTGACCGGTGACGCGTCGCTCGTGTCATTGCATGGCGAACACATGTGATTTCGCGCGTGCTCGAGAGTCTTCTGAGAAACGAATAGAATGGTTTCAAGTTTGTTTTTCTCAACTTGGATGGCGTTTGTTTATGGTTATTTGTTCGATACTAAAATAATATGCTAACATATTATTTTAAATCGTGATAGGTTCGAAGTTCCTCACTAAAG
>JANTBZ010087661.1:0-18593 GCA_024741255.1 Exechia fusca | reverse complement strand
AATCCACTGCGAATTATATCAATAAATTGTCCGTTGACGAATGCACGGGTTTTACATTTTGATGCCATTGTGATACTGGCATATATTTTGTACATATATTTTCATATAAATTAATTAGGTTCTTACCATCAATTTGATGAAAAAAATTATAATTAAATCCAAGGAATTAGTAGGAAAGTGTTATGCGTTTTTTTCAGGCGCACTCCTTAGAACCAATATTACCACAAACATGTTCTGAATGTTAGTGAGGAGTTGATCTTGAATAATCATCAAAGTTGTACTTATGAACTACGTCGCAACAGGGCTCAATTACATTCTGCCTTATGTTATTTGTTCCAAACAAGGGATCATAAAGTAAACCTGAAGTTCGATATGTAGTAAGTTTCTGTCGACATGTACAGAAATTATGATGCTGTTAGTTGCCTGGACCATCTAGACAAATAATCTATTTATAACTGTTTGTGGTTCACGTTTCAAGGAGCTTCGCGTGTATTAAAACAAATTTAGAATTTTAAATGATAAGTATTTGAATTCATGGATACAATTGGAGTCATACTGTATTTTGTCTACGCACTCCGAAAATAATTAATCCTGCAATCCTGCAACGTCTCCCTTTTTTTGCGAGTTTTTAATTATTCGAATTAAAGGGTGATTAAAATCCGAACAAACCAAGAACGAACAAAGGATATGATAAATTCGCCATACATAACAAAGCTTCGCAACTGGCAACCGGCAGCTCGTATATAATTATTATAATTGCAAATTCGGACTAGTCAACAACCACCATCATCACCATATTTGCGAACCTTGCGCAGGCTCAGCTCAGCCGTGCGAGAGAGCATTCATGTGAGGAGTGGAGCAGCGCGCGCACAACAAATGACCCAGAAATGAGTGCATTGCATTGTTCATCTGCTGCTGCTATGCTGTACATACTCCACTATAATATGCTATGCTATTTCGGTGTGCACGTGCTCACAGCACAGCAGCAGCCGTGAACAATTTCGCGCATAGCATCCCCCACATCATCCCCTACGCGTGGACCGACGGTTGGATCGATATGCGCTGTTGTAATCAATTATGTGGCATCCATTATGACCTCGTGCGACACCAGAGTACCATAGTGTTCGACATACATATGCTGAGAGCATACTGAGCATACAGAAATACACGCCTACGATGTCGTCGTCGTCGCAAAGTGCGCGGAACGAGCAACACACACACTGCACACACACACACACACACACCCACACCTACACTTGTACACTCGCACACTCGACGACTATACATAATGAATGCGAATGGGATAATTTCAGCAAATCGTTGGCCATTTATCGCTCGATTTAACAAGACGCCAAGTTTTGTGATTTATTATAAATTCGCTGGCGAGCATGTTGCCAGCCTCAGCCAGCCAGCCAGCCAGCCGAACGATCCATTACTTATTAGACAGCTGAGATGTCGAGGAGCGAATTGTGTTGCGCTGCGCAGATGAATTCATAATAGGGGATTAATAAGCTACATTTAATCCACATCTGTGGCGATGCGTAATTGATACACCTACTTGAATGTGAACTTTGCGCTCTTTCTCTCTGTTTTGGAAGATAATAGCATTCATATCAGTCAAATATTTATTCAATGTCAATGTGGCAAAAAAAGTGGTTATTCAGGTCGAGTATTTAAAAGCCGAACGAAACCCGAATCGGTATGCATGATGCGGTTTATCAGTCTATCGCGATTTGTCTGCGTGATCGGTCATCGCTTGAACAAAAATAGAATACCTGCTATCAAATATGCGCTTCGTAATCGAACGCCAAGCGCTTGTCGGAAGCATCCAGCATAGCAAACCGTGATTTTGAATGCATAATATAGATTTATTATTATAAGCTATACTCGATCAACATATGTGCCGATACCGATGCGCTAACATCTAATCAAATACGAACTCTGGAGTACAGCAAACGTTACGGTCGCTCTCTCGAATTCATATCAGTCAACAATTATTTTCCAATGTCAATGTGGCAAAAAAGCAGTTATTCACTGCAACTATATGTCTAAAATATAGACGGCACTCAGAACCCGAAATCAAATTAAGAATGCGGTTCTTCAGTCAGTCGCGATTCGTCTGCGCGATCGGTCGACGCTCGCAACAGAACAGAGAATACCTATCAAGATGCGCTCCGTAATCGGTCGCCAAACGCTGTCAGCTTCATCCAAATATGCGTGCCGTAGTCTCGAATCTGCCAGATTCGCTTCTGCTTGTCCTGCTGCGAAACCCAGCGTTACGAGCATAGCAAATGACCTACCAGACAACTGGTCCTCTGCTCAGCCATTCGCCAACATTCCCGGCCCCAACCGCTTCCAACTTCTGCGCTGGTTCGGCCCGAGCGGCCACCTTCGCAGCGAATCGACGCTCGGCATCCAACGTTTCCTGAACCAGCGCTACGGCAACCTCTGCCGCGTGCCTGGCTTCTGGGGCCAACCGACCACACTGTACTCGTTCGATCCGCAACATTTTGAGCTGGTGTTCCGCACCGAGGGCTCGACTCCGGTGCGCCACTTGCTCGATACTCTGGGTCATTATAGGCGACAGAACGCCGATGTGTACCCGGATGGCGCTGGACTGTTGGCCGAGCATGGCGACAGGTGGCGCCTGCAGCGGGCCGCCGTCTCGCCGATTGTGATGTCGGCGCAGCTGTGCCGGAATAAGTTGCCGGGTTGCGATAAAGTCTCCAGGCAGATGGTTCAGCGTATTGAGAGTCTACGTGCAGCTGATGTGAATGGTGAGATGCCGGCGAATTTCCTCCAGGAGATTGGCATGTGGTCGATGGAGGGCATTGGGACGATTGCGCTGGATCGGGAGTTCGGGTTGCTGGCCGATGCCGGTGCGGAGGGAGTGAAGGAGAGGGGCGGTGGCGATTTGGCGGCGTTGGAACTGATCCAGGCCATTCAGAACTTTCTGCGTTTGGCATTCGAACTGGAAATGAAACCGGCGATGTGGCGGTACTTCAAAACGAGAAATTTGGCCGAACAGACAAAGTCTTTTGACTTGATGACAGAGTGAGTGTAAAATGTGATTTGAATAGCTACAATATTTAAATGGGTTTTATCCATTTGACCGCAGGCTCGTTTCTAAGTTCATCAACGAAGCCGTACAGAAAAAGAAAGATCATACAAACGAAGAGCAGACCGATTCCAAAACCAGCTTGCTACAAGGTCTGCTTGAAAAACATCCTCAGTATGCTTTTCTGACCATTTTCGACTTGTTGATTGCCGGCATCGATACGGTGAGTGTCCAGCAAAATTAACTGTTTCCTCAAGATATCACATATTAGCAACACCAACGGGCTTTCTACAGACCGCCGCTTCAATGGCAACACTGCTTTATCATCTGGCCATCAATCCGGAGCAACAAGAAAGCCTGCGCGACGAAGTCTTCGAACTGTTGCCGCAAGTCGATTCGCCAATAAACGATGATAATTTCGAGCGATTCACATATTTGCGTGCGAGTCTGAAGGAGTCGATGCGCATGCAGCCGCAAGTACCGGGCAACATGAGAGCTGCAGGAAAAAACATCATTCTGGATGGCTATCGCATTCCGAAGGACGTGAGTTAGACGGGTCAAACGGCAAACAAAGGGCGGACGAATTGAATTTACTTATGCATTTTTCGACGCAGACTGACATCTTTATGGCGAATCAACTGCTGTACCGTAAGGACGAGCATTACGCGGACAGCGAGCGCTTTGTGCCGGAGCGCTGGCTGCGCAACTCGGCCCAGGCCAGCAGCATGCGAAGCGAAAATCCGTTTGTGTACATGCCACTCGGATTTGGTCCGCGCAAGTGCATCGGCAAGCGTTTCGCCGAGATGGAAATCCAACTGCTGACGGCGAGGTGAGTTTGAGCATGTGCATTGAAGTGACAGAAGGATTATAATGCAATGATATGCGTGCGTTTTGTTCAACAGAATTCTGCGCGAATACCGCTTGGAATGGCACCAACCGCCGATGAAGTTCAACAATTCGATCGTGATTGTGCCTGGGAACGATCTCAAATTGCGTTTTGTACGACTTTGAAGAGTTCATTCTCATATTGATGTGAACAAAAACTAGACACGACTTTGTTTCTAATTTACTCTGTCAACTGGAGTATGCATTGCATTATTATAGCCATAACTACAGACATTTGAACAAAAGCATGTATTACAAATATTATTTTGACTTTTTCCTCATATAAAATAAAACCATGAATAGCAATTCTTTGAATTGATTTATATAACATTACCGTCCTTCTCATGAAAATGAATATATTTTTTCTTGGTATCAATTTTATGTCAAAGCTTGAAAAGGCATAGAATAATGAACAATGAACCGAATTTCTCTTTTCAGTATACATCGAGGAAGTGAGAAGCAACACATATTACAATTCCTCCAAATCTATTGGATTGCAATTTCTGTAATAAAAGTTGGAGTTTGAACTTGTTATTGTGAAAAGTAGAATAAACCCCTTACGAGTTCTACATTAAAAAAATGTCATTGTTGTGCAGTCTGATGTGCAGCGACCTCATCGTGGTGGGTTCTGGGCCGTTTCAAAAGCAAGCAAAGAGCTGCACTCCCCTATATGCAAGATGACGACTTCAAAATGGGGTTCCCGGCGATTAGATGCAGTTAAATACCACAGTGCTTGTTTATATAATGGCGAATGAATAGATTTGCACGAATTCGTTCAATAACAGTCTTTCGTAGGCCTGGGAAATTGATATTAGTCGTTGAGCCCTAGACGACATCCACAGCCCGAAACCTGAGCAATATTATGAATCGATTTTTTCGTGAGAAGTTTGCTTCCAATGAGACATGTTTGGTTCCCATATTCGAAAATGTAATAAACGCACTGGTTCAACCTACACAGTTGTTCAACCTACACTGGTTTCCTCTACCATAACTGATGCGCGAACTTGATACATTTAATCAAATACGAACTTTGGAGAATAGCAAACGTTACGGTCGCTCTCTATCTGTTTTGAAAGATAATCGAATTCATATCAGTCAAACATTATTCAATGTCAATGTGCCAAAAAATAGGTTATTCACTGCATCGAAATTACGAGTACATCGAATGCAGAATGAGGTTCTTCAGTCGTTCGCGATTTGTCTGCACGATCAGTCGTTGCTTGCAACACACAGAATACCTATCAAGATGCGCTCCGTAATCGGTTGCCCAACGCTGTTGATTTCATCCAAAAATGCGTACCGTAGTTTCGAATCTGCCAGATTCGCTTCCGCCTGCCCTGTTGCGAAGACCAGAACTACGAACATAGCAGACGACTTACCAGACAGCTGGTCCTCTGCCCAACCATTCGCTAACATTCCCGGCCCCAATCGCTTCCAATTTCTGCGCTGGTTCGGACCAGGTGGCCGCCTGCGTAACGAATCGACACTTGGTATCCAACGCTACCTGCACGAGCGCTACGGCACACTCTGTCGCGTGCCGGGCTTCTGGGGCCAATCGACCACACTGTACTCGTTCGATCCGCAGCATTTCGAGCTGGTGTTCCGCACCGAGGGCGCGGCTCCGGTGCGTCACTTGCTCGATACTGTGGGTCATTATAGGCGACAAAACGCCGATGTGTACCCGGATGGAGCTGGACTGCTGAACGAGCAGGGCGAACGGTGGCGCCAGCAGCGGGCCGCCGTCTCGCCGATTGTGATGTCGGCGCAGCTGTGCCGGAATAAAATTCCAGGTTGTGATAAGGTCTCCAGGCAGATGGTTCGGCGTATTGAGAAGCTGCGTTCAGCTGATGCAAAAGGTGAGATGCCGGCTAATTTCTTCCAGGAGATTGGCATGTGGTCGATGGAAGGCATTGGGACGATTGTGCTGGATCGGGAGTTCGGGTTGCTGGCCGATGCCAGTGCGGAGGGCGTGAAGAAGAGGGGCGGTGGGGATGTTGCGGCGTTGGAACTGATTCAGGCCATTCAGAACTTCCTGCGATTAGCATTCGAACTGGAAATGAAACCGGCGATGTGGCGGTACTTCAAAACGAGAAATTTGGCCGAACAGACAAAGTCTCTGGACTTGATGACTGAGTGAGTACAGAATAAAGTGTCAATCGAATTACCGCAACATTTTTGAACTGGATATTGTTCATGTGACCGCAGGATCGTTTCAAAATTCATCAACGAAGCCATGCAAAAGAAGGAAAATCGTACGGATGAAGAGCCGGTCGATTTTAAAACCAGCATGCTGCAAGGTATGATTGACAAACATCCTCAGTATGCTTTCCTGACCATTTTCGACTTGTTGGTCGCCGGTATCGATACGGTAAGTGTACAGCTTAGTTAATTATTTCCTCAAGATATCACAAATTAGCCAGTTGGTGTTGTATTTCAACAGGTCGCCGCTTCGATGGCCACACTACTCTACCATCTAGCCATCAATCCCGAGCAACAAGAACGCCTGCGCGAAGAAGTCTTCGAACTGTTGCCGCAAGTCGATTCGCCCATGAACGATGACAATTTCGAGCGATTCACGTATTTGCGTGCGTGTCTGAAAGAGTCGATGCGCATGCAGCCGCAAGTGCCTGGCATAATGCGAGCGGCAGGAAAAAACATCATTTTGGATGGCTATCGCATTCCGAAGGACGTGAGTGAGACGGAGCAAACGGCTAGCAACGACGCGAGTTAAATTCACTTTTTCATTTTTCATCGCAGACTGACATCTTTATGGCGAATCAACTGCTGTACCATTCGGACGAGCATTTCGCGAACAGCGAGCGCTTTGTGCCGGAGCGCTGGCTCCGCAACTCGGCCCAGGCTGCGACCAGCATGCGAAGCGAGAATCCGTTTGTGTACATGCCACTCGGATTTGGACCGCGCAAGTGCATTGGCAAACGTTTCGCCGATATGGAAATCCAACTGCTGACGGCGAGGTGAGTTCAGCATGTGCATTGAAGTGACACATAGATTATAATGCGCTGATATGCGCGCGTTTTGTTCAACAGAATTCTGCGCGAATACCGCTTGGAATGGCACCAGCCGCCGATGAAGTTCAACAATTCGATCGTGATTGTGCCTGGAAACGACCTCAAATTGCGATTCGTGCTACTTTGAAGAGTACAAAGAGAGAGTCATCGTCCCAAACCAATATATCATCGTTCTGGTCTACAATTTCTATCGGCCATAAATGTCAACGCCACCTAAGCTTTTTAAAGCAAGATACAAGGTGGTGCAAAAGTATGTTATGAACGAGAGAAAATGAATGAATACATATGGCGAGAATTCATATCAAACAGCTCAATCGGGCAGATCGATAAATAGTTCTTTGTCACTGGAAAGATCATCGAATTAATTTTTATTTTGATAAACACTATGTTCATTCATTTCCATCTTCATCAGAGCGACTTATCTCATGCCACCTGGTACATATTATATCACTTTGTTTACGTTGCAAGTAGACATAATCTGAAGATATCGCACTTGCCAAATTCTTTGATACCGATTGCGAATTGATATAACTTTGATTCAGTTTCGCACACCCGTTCAGTAACTTGCCGCAAGTCGTCGGTTTCGAATGGTTTTTCCTGCAAACTAGACACTGACAATGTTCCTACGCACATCGGCTCGCCGATTGGCCAGCCCGACGGCAGCCACTTTCAATCGCTGCTCCAGCTACAGCCAACACGCCAGCTCCTTCCCACCCACCAACGAACCGGAATTCCCCGATGGCTGGCATGACGCCAAACCGTTCAAATCCATTCCCGGTCTCACCCGATGGCAGCTCCTGCGACTCTTCCGACGCGGCGGCGATCTGCACGAAGTGGACAATCAGCTGGGCATTCAGCGCTACTTGCATGAGCGTTTCGGTCCGCTGGCCCGGGTGCCCGGCTTCCTTGGACAGCGCAATATCGTGTACACCTTCGATCCGGATGTGTGGGCCACCGTGTGGCGCAACGAGACGATTTGGCCGCATCGCCAGTCGTTGGACTCGCTCGGTCACTATCGCAACCTGAGGCCGGAGATTTTTGGCCAGCGGCCGGATGGCCTGCTGAGCGAGAACGGCAAGGGGTGGCACAACTTGCGATCGGAGGTCACGCAGGTCGTGATGTCGCCCAAGATCACCAAATCGAATATGCCCGAGGTGGATCAGATTGCGCGGGAGTTTGTCGTGCGGGTGGGCGAGTTGCGCGATGAGATGGGCGAGATGCCGGCGAATTTCGCCAACGAGCTGGACATGTGGGCGCTGGAGTCGATTGGTGTGGCGGTGTTGGATCGGAGGTTTGGGGTGATGAAGGCCGATCGGGATCCGGAGGCGTTCAGGCTGATGATTGTAAGATGGGATTGGTGATTTGATCGGGTCTGTAGTCTTATCAATTATTTATCTTCAGGCTCTTCGCGAATTTCTGCGACTCACGTTCGATTTGGAGACGAAGCCGAATTTGTGGCGCTACATTACGACGCCAAAGCTTCGCGAGTTGGTGAAAGCTTTGGATGTGGTGACAAAGTGAGTTTGACGGTGATTGATGAACAAGCATTCCGCAATAATTCCGTTACATCTTTTCAACACAGTTTCCTAACGCATATGATTGACGAGGCGAACGAGGAGCTGAAGCGCAACCCACCAACGGAATTGTCGGAAGTCAGTTTGCTGCAAAATCTGCTGGTCAAGGGTAAACGCTACGCATTTCTGACCATCTACGACACCCTGTTGGCCGGCATCGATACGGTATGTTCAATGGGAATTTCCGGCGAATTGGGCTAATGTTGAGGACATTTTCAGACCTCCTCAGCCATGGCCTTGCTGTGCTACCAACTGGCCAACAACCCAGAGCAACAGGAGAAACTGCGCGAGGAAATATTCCGTGCGCTGCCCGACGCCGATACGCCCATAACGAACGAGAACTACGACCAGTTTGTCTACCTTCGAGCCTGCTACAAGGAGTCGTTGCGCTTTCAGCCGCAAATTCCGGCGAATGTGCGGGCTGCCGGAAAGAATATAATTCTGAACGGATATCGTATTCCGCAAGGGGTGAGTGGTCGTAGGGCCGTCTTATTGTTTCGCGGGGCCCTGGATAATTTAGGATCCTGAAAAAAAACATAATACTTATGTTGACATTCTTCATTGGTCTTTCCGCTATAATGATGTCACTTATCATGAATTTCGTTGTATTTTTAGCCACAAACGGGTGCCCGCAGACAAGGAAATTTAAAAAATGCATGTGATCTAAGACAAAGGCTTAAAGTACAGATGCTTGAGAAGATCGCGATTTATCAAAAACATATTCGCTTTACCACATGAATTAAACAAATACGTAAGGCTCTTCTTATGTAATCGATGCAGACACTTTAAAAATAATATTTGATCATGAGCAGGGCAGGGCAGTTTCTCGTTTTCCAGACTGAGAACAAAACAAATGTTGAACCATCTTTAGAAAAAAATCATATAGAATTCTGGTACTCTCATTTCGGAATTTCCAGGTGGTCAGAGCCCCGCTAACATTCCTTCAAACCCGTTTCTCAATTCAATATGTGCCCAGTTGGCCAAGCCCTTCAGAAGGCCCTGGTCGTTGGAATACATTATTGAACAATGTGCTAACACTAATTTCCAATCGATGCGCTCGCGTAGACCGACCTCTACATGGCCAACAATCTGCTGCACATCAGCGAGAAGTATTTCACGCACAGCGACCGCTTCGTGCCGGAGCGCTGGCTGCGCAACGATCCGGTTTACGGGGCTGAGCTGAAGAACCGCAATCCGTTTATTTATTTGCCGTTTGGCTTTGGGCCGCGCATGTGCATTGGCAAACGGTACGCGGAGATGGAGATTCAGTGCCTGACGGCGAGGTGCGTACACGGATGCGGATGCTATTGCGATTTTGTGTTTATGTTTTATTTGATAACGTTATTTATTTGAACAGATTGCTGCGCGCGTATCGCTTGGAGTGGCACCACGAGCCGATGGAGTACGCCAGTGCAATTGTGGTTTCGCCCAAGCATCCGTTGAAACTGAGAATGATACCGTTGTAATAATGTAACCCAATTAAAATGTATACGATTCAGAGAAACAGTCGTTGTTAGTTTATTAGTTCGTAAGAGTTTTCTTCATAAAATAGAATTTAATTTAATTTAATCAAGTTTGTTTTTCGTCATAAACAAAGTATTCGAAGACTTTCGTTCATATGCTAATAATATAGTTTGGATGGACAGCATAGTCAGTCAGCATAGACTGACGCGTATCCATTTAGCGCATAAATATGGAATACGTTTGACGTCGATGCGCCTGCAACCGCAGATAAACATAAATGTCCAATCGGCCGGAACAAATATCATAGTGGATGGCTATCGCATTCGGAAAGATGCAAGTTTGTTGAATGGTAATAACATTACATAACATAACATGAACCGTATCGATTACATAGAAGACCGACATCATATTCTGCAAACGAGTGAGGAATCAGGAGTAGTTTTCGTATGTGATTTGTGCTCGAATGTTGTCTGTGACTCGACTCGACAGTGCAAGAACCGCCAGCCGAACATCCGTCTGCATTTATGCATATGATTTCGGGCCACGAGGTTTGTGGGAACAAATAGCATAGATGCAATTGCAGATATTGACCACATGGTAATTCATTTGATTGACATCGGTAGATGAATATAAATTATAATTGAATTAATTCGATTGAGCTTGCTGTAATATGCATGGATTCTGCTCTAGCATCGACTTTAATTGCGTTATAATTTGAACTCAATCGATGCGGATCCAATTTGTTCACACGTGCTGCAAACAATATGAATAAATCATAATCGAGAGAGTCATATTTAAACAGTTCATCACGATGTTCGAATTTTAATGATTTGAATAAAATGAATAAATTATACACCTTTGCCTCGCCTATAACACGGTCTTCAAGAATACTTTCAGAACACGGTATTTTTCTCATTGTTCGACAATTTAGACAATGATGTCGAGAGAACAAATCAACTTCCATCACAACTTTTTTCTATCCTACATAAATTGATGGAAATAATATCGGCATGAATTTCGATGATTTTTTTTCCAGCTTGGAACGTATTGATTTTGTATGGGCTACTTGTTGTTTTCCAGAACACGTTTTTTTAAACACGGTTTTCTCAGGAACGAATCTACCGTATTTTTGGAGGCTATTTTGAAGTCTGGAACAGTTTTGCAAAAAGTATATGAGTGTTCATTCCACAATAGCACTCACTATAAATGCAGGCGTTTTACTTATGTCTTCGAGATATGTCCACTATGAGCGAATATGAGTGATCTCCGAATCCAAACATATGCAATTTTGTTAGTCATTCTGCTGTCGGATAATACGATTTATATTCGAATTTGTTATGTAATTAAGTGACGAGATTTTGAATAACATCCAGCAACACATTGCAATTTGTATCTTGAATCTGATACCAAGATTTTGTTGACCAAACTGTCATGTATAGCTCACGTAACCTCGAGGATTGCATTTATCAACATGTTAGTCTTACGTCTTAAGATAACCAAAGTTCGATCACTTGCAGCGAACAATGTGAACGCTCTTGCAGCGTCAAGTTCAAGGTCACATTCAGCTTTCATTAATACACATCATCGTTACGGATAGATAAACATTGCTGCCCGCAACGGCCTGACAAACCATTGCATTCAGTCGTTTATGCCGTCTCTACCCAGCAAGACTGCCTGCTTTCACAATGCTCTCCCCAACCCTCCGCCTGCCCTTGGCGGTGCTGATGCGAACCTCAACCGCCACCTCCATCTCCCTCCGTCACTACACCCCAGCCGCCCTCAACGCCGTCGAAACCAGCGACGAACACCCGCCCGGCTGGGCCGAAGCCCGCCCCTTCACCAGCATTCCGGGACCCTCACGCTTGGCGGTGCTCCGCTCCTATCTGCCAGGCGGCTATCTTCACCGGTGCGAACCGCGCGAGATCCAACGTCGCCTGCGCCAGCGCTTCGGTCCGCTGGTCCGGCTGCCCGGCCTGTGGGGCCAGCGCGACGCTCTGTTCTCCTTCAATCCCGCCAGCTTTGAGCACGTCTTCCGCACCGAGGGCGCCTGGCCGCGTCGCCGATCGCTCGAGGTGCTCGAGTACTATCGGCAGCAGCGACCGGAGCGCTTCGCCGCCGGTCTGGGGCTGGTCTCCGATCAGGGTGAGTCGTGGCAACGCATGCGATCCGCCGTGCAGCCGGTGCTGATGGCGCCGAAAACGGCGCGCTCGTATGTGCCGGGCGTCGATCGGGTGGCCGGGGATTTTGTGCGGCGGGTTGGCGAGTTGCGCGACGAGCGCAGCGAAATGCCGGCTGATTTTTATAAGGAGTTGAGCTTCTGGTCGCTGGAGTCGATTGGGTGGATTGCGTTGGATCGAAGGCTGAATGTGATGATGACGGCGGAGCGGACGAAAGAGGCAGATGCGTTTTTCGAGGTGAGTTTGTTGGGTAGTAGAGTGGATTGATGGAATGAAGATTTATTTTTTTTCGCCTTGGCAGTCGATCTCCGATCTGTTCCAGCTGTCATTCGATCTGCAGGTGAGACCGTCGATTTGGCGGTACTACAGCACAAAGAAATATCGACAGTTTTTCGCCAGCGTGGATAAGCTGACTGAGTAAGTGACATTGGAGAGGATGGTACTGCCAGACTATTCTCCTGACCATTCCGATAGTTTTCTAGCCAAATACGTAGATGAGGCAATTGTGAACATCGAGGAGAATAGATCAACTGCGGACGAGAACACAATTTTGCGGAAATTGTTGAAGAAAGATCGAGATTATGCGTTCATTACTGCGCTCGACATGATGTTGGCAGGTGTTGACACCGTGAGTATTCCACATATTTTCAAGAGGATGAACAATTCAAATCAATTCAAACTTTTATTTCCACCAGACTGCATCGGCAGCGGCAATGCTGCTGTATCGATTGGCCATCAACCCCGAGCAGCAAGAGAAGCTTCGTGGGGAAATATTTCGAGCGCAGCCAGAAGCCAACGAACCCTTAACTTCGGAGCATTTAGAGGCAGTGCCATACTTCAAAGCATGTTTGCGCGAGTCGATGCGCCTGTTTCCGCAGGTACCGGAAAATCCGCGATCGACGGGGAAAAATATCATTCTGGATGGTTATCGAGTGCCGAAACACGTAAGAATTAAGATTTACAGTTCCTTCACAATTTCACATTCAACGTGAATTCCATCCTGCGCAGACTGACATCTTCATGGCCAACGCTCTGATGCAAACGAGCGAGGAATATTGCGAACGCAGCCAGGACTTTGTGCCCGAGCGGTGGCTTCGCGGATGCCCGGAAGCGGAATTGAAAATTCGCCATCCTTTCGTGTGTCTGCCCTTCGGTTATGGGCCGCGAATGTGCATCGGCAAACGTTATGCCGAGATGGAAATTCAAATATTGGTCACAAGGTGGGTGTTCCGGATGCGGGAGGATAATTGTTCGGTGGACTAATTTTGTTATTTCGTTCACAGGCTTCTTCAGAAGTATCGCATCGAATGGCATAATGGACCGATGAAATGTGTCGCCTCGATTGTAGTGCTGCCCGGAACAGATTTGAAATTGCGGTTTTTGCCGTTGTAAATTTGAACTAATATACGAACGGTCTACTTATTCCCCAACCTAAAATGCACGCCTTTGTATACAAAATAAAGACGCATTAATTTTCATATAGTACATAGACACAGACTGTTTGTATTCCACTTGATTCGCAAGCACACCGACTTTGGCACAGACGCTATGTGCTGCACATATAGTACATGCACGCTTAATATTTGCAAACATCAACACAGCAATGACTAAAGATAGCACACAGCTGCTGCATTTGCGTTCGTGACGTCATACACACCATATGATTGTGGTCGAGGTGGCCAGTTGCGTTCGTAGGTGTAGGTGTGTGTGTGTTTGTTTAACCTGGCTCGGTATTTCGGTGATTTTAGGAAACACCTACTGTTCAGTATGCGTTTGATGTAGCGACAATATACACCGCGATTACGCGGTTGCTTACCAACACCACTACCGCAAACCGTCATCAGAACTCAGAACTGACCAATGTGTTGGTCGTTAAACGGGTGCAGAGCATGACAATAAACAAAAACAAAATAATCTCACTGTACAAAATTGTAGATTCAAACATGCAGAGATAATATTTGTGTAATTTCGCTTCGAAACTCATCATTGTGATTCCTTGCACAATAATGGAAAATGATTTGAAGTAACAAACACACCAAAATCACACATAGAGCTATAACGTTTGTATTCAATGCCCTACCGGAACGGAATCTATATTGGGAGGAAGCGTTCTATGAAATACACACAACATCCAAAATGCAGTCGTATATCTTCATTTTACAGGCCTGGAATAGCCCAGGCAAAACTTGCCGCCCGCAAAACTTGCCCCACGATACCTTATACTGAAATAATTATGAAATCTATATTTTGAAACAAAATCTGATCGTATTTTAACGTCTATTGCTATAGAGCTGATCAAGTAAACTAACAAGCCAATTAATACATTTTTATTACAATCAACCTCAAGCTTAACGGAGTTCGCTGGGACAATAACATGAACTACATTATGAATAACATTTACAATAATGAATATTATGAATATTGATTCAATACATGCAATCACTGGCCATTTGTGACTGTGTGGTGTGCGAGACATTTAATTTACTAACTTTGCTAGTCTGTGCGTCGTGTTTAGATAGTATATGTGCGTTGTGTGCGAATACGTGCGATAATGCACATATCACACATACTGACACCAGACACACTCACACACACACAATTCGCGAACAACACGAACGCGCTGCGCTGCTTCGAAATCATCGGGGGCGCTCTAGTCATATTTCCGTTGATACTATTCTCATTCATTAGTCGCTCGTGTTCACTCGCCACTGGTGGTCGTCATCGCATTCTGTGTTTATTTGCACGGCGCACCGAGCGCACTGATATTTCGAAAAAGCAAATCGACTTGTTTACTGGCGTGTTTTCGCATTCCAAGTAGCTAGTTTCGGAAACAAACATATACACACGGAGATTTGATCGCCGCCGCACACACACACATCATGATAGGTATCCACAAATCGACGCTCTCCGCGTCCAAATTGATGCAAATTTCGCGCATCGCAATCGCGAACGCATCGCAGCAGCAGCTGCTGGCCGCGCGAAATGTTGCCACTGCCACAGCGACCGCTCCGGACGAGGTAAGGGTGTGTGAGTGTGTGTGTGTGCGAATGTGCGTCCATATCAGATAGATTGAAAATCTGCCCAATCATTGTGTGCTTATCGCTGAGAACGCCATGATGGGAAATGCTACGTAAACACGATGACTGCGCACAGAGATATGAAAACCGGTTTTGTTTGCCTATCTCTATGAAGCCAACCGTATACCCCGAAGGATGGGCGAGCGCCAAGAAGTTCACCGACATCCCGGGACCGAATGTGCTGCAGATGTTCCGGGCTTTCATCAAAGGAGGTAAGCCATCGCCTTCGCAAAATAACGGTTATTTGGTAACTCTCATTTTCCTTCCGGCAGGCAAATACCACAACATCACACCGATCGAGATGCAGCAGCGCATCCTCGACGAATACGGTCCGCTCGTCCGGCTGCCCGGCATGCTGGGCAAACCGGACATGGTGTTCAGCTACGATCCGAAGCACTTCGAGACGGTCTACCGAACCGAAGGCACTTGGCCGAGGCGCAGCGGCATCGAGGCGTTCAACTACTATCGCAACGAGGTGCGACCGGACATCTTCAAGGGCATGGGCGGCCTGATCAGCGACCAGGGCGAGACGTGGCATCGGCTGCGCACGACGGTGAATCCGGTGATGATGGTGCCGCGAGTGGCGCGCAGCTACGTGCCCGAAGTGGACGCGGTGGCGCGCGATTTTGTGCACAAAATCCATCTGATGAGGGATGCCAACGACGAGCTGGGAGCGTCGTTCGGCAATGAGATGAACCTGTGGGCGTTGGAGTCGATTGGGGTGATTGCGTTGGATCGGCGACTGGGTGTGTTGGCGTTCGAGAGGGATGCGGATGCGGATTTGCTGATCCAGACGGTGAAGGATTTCTTCAAGTTGAGCTACAGTATTGAGATGAAGCCGGCGTTCTGGCGGTATTATCAGACGAAGGAGTTCAAGCAGCTGATGAAGACGTTTGACAATATGACGAGGTGAGCACAAATGGAATTTGTGTTTGTCACGTTTCACACTAGAACAAATTCAACTAACTCAGTTTATCAGTCACCTTATCTCAATATTCGAAAAATGGCTAATACGCCGGACTTTCCGAAAACCGAAACTTACTATATGGCGTTCACTAGGCTGGGTCTATTTCTAACATTTTCGAATTCGAATTTATCCACACACAGACTCACAATGCAGTATATCGACGAGACAATCGAGCAATACAAAAAACAAAGCGACGACGAAGCAAAATCGAATGAGATGAGCGTGTTACAAAAGTTGTTGAGCGTCAATCACGACTATGCGATTCTGATGACATTGGACATGCTGATGGCTGGCATCGATACGGTAAGCATGAACGCTTTGCTCTCATCGTCTAAAACAATTCTTCTGATAAATATTGTTTCCGTTCAGACCTCATCGACAACGGCCACGATGCTCTACCACCTGGCCAAGAATCCCGAAGCCCAGGAGCGCCTGCGCGAAGAGGTCTTGAGCGTGCTGCCCGATCGCGAGCAGCCGCTGAAGAAGAACGACCTCGATCAGATGCCCTACATGCGAGCCTGCATGAAGGAGTCGATGCGCATGCAACCGATCATCCAGGGTCATCAGCGAGGCACCGGACAGCCGCTGATCATCGAGGGATATCAAGTGCCGAAAAATGTACGTTCAGATTTTGGCGCCAATGGAGATATCTTGACCTGATGAACATTCATTCATTGCACAGACCGATTTCATTATGGCCACATTGCTGCTGATGAACGACGAGACGCAATTCAAGCAGCCCTTCGAGTACCAACCGGATCGCTGGCTGCGTGACACGAGCGCCAAGAAGGAATTGAATCCGTTTGCATTTTTGCCATTTGGATTTGGTGCTCGTTCGTGCGTCGGTCGACGCTTTGCCGAAATGGAGATGCAGGTGCTGATGACCAGGTAATGTGAAACAGTAAAACAGTGCCGGTGTTTATTCGGTTTGAGTCTAATGAGTCTTCCATATTCCCAGAATCCTGCGTGACTATCGCGTCGAGTGGCATCACGGTCCCATGGAATATGCTATATCCATAATTTCATCGCCCTCCAGTGATTTGAAGTTCAAAATGGTTCCGCTGTATTAAATTATATTCATGTGATTCGAAGCAATTATGAATATGAACAAGAACAAACTTCACAGTATAAGGCGAATAAATATATTAGACATCCATTTCGATGAAGTATGTTCGTTTGTTGCCTTTGACGAATATTCCACATGGAGTGCAATAAGTTATAACGTCGGAAAAAGTTCGGTCGCGGGAATTTATCAACGCGAACCAAACTTTATTTAACGGAACTCACATGTGAAGCGACATTTGTGTCATTTTAGCTTCCCGTATTTGCCTGTTGACATTCGCGAGATCATAATTCGAGCATTACCGTAAAGCTGTCATGCATCTGTTCAGTTGTGTTATCTGTTTCTCGTACACAACGATTGCTAAAGATGCACCCAACCAAACCGAAATTAACCATTCCAGTGTGTGCGTTCATACTAACACACAAAAGCTCAGCTAAGTAAAGCTATCGTGTCTTCACTCAGCTTGCGTGTGTTAGTATGAACTGATATGTGATATCGAAATATATATACCGGTGTGATACTGTTATCGGCTAGACTTTTCGTGTTAAATCTCTTATAATTATATCTTCATCATTAGTCGTCTTGTTGGAACAAATATTCGAGAAATGCACGTAGCTAAAAAGTCGGCGCTCTCTGCGCCTAAATTCTCACATATTACGCGCATAACCACGCAACGAAATGCAACGTGCAGCTCATCATCAACGAGAGCAACTTCATCAGTTGAGGTAATCTTCTGTTCCGAATTCAACATGGAATAGATAATATTTATCGCATATTTAACACAAATGTCTTCAACCCTGAATGAAGCCAACCGTTTACCCGGAAGGATGGAGAAGTGCCAAAAAGTTTACCGACATTCCAGGGCCGCATGTGCTCAAACTTTTTCGTGCGTTTCTGAAAGGAGGTAAGCGTCGGAAATGTTCATCAATGAAGAATTCTCTGTAATGTACACTCAAATACTCTCCACCTAGGAAAATACTACAACGTCCCACCGAAAGAAATGCAGAAGCGCATTTTCGACGAATACGGTCCGCTCGTCCGGCTGCCCGGCATGCTCGGCCAGCCGGACATGCTGTTCTGTTTCGATCCGCAAAACTTCGAGACGGTCTACCGCACCGAAGGCGCCTGGCCCCGACGCAAGGGACTCGAGGTCTTCAACTACTATCGCACCGTCATGCGGCCGGATCGCTTCAGCGGCATGGGCGGACTGGTCAGCGAGCAGGGTGAGGCTTGGCACCGGCTGCGCTCAGCCGTCAATCCGGCTCTGTTGTCGCCACGAGTGGTGCGCAGCTACGTGCC
>JANTBZ010087551.1:0-18602 GCA_024741255.1 Exechia fusca | reverse complement strand
GTATTTGGTCATGATTAATGTGAAAATAACAACGAGCAACTAGTCCTAATATTGGAAAGTGCTTGTTGGACGTTGTCTTGTTCAAAGGCCAGTCTTTTCATAACTACGTTGACCACACATTTAAAACTTAGCATAGCTATAAATGGTATATGGTTCTTTCACAATGATTCAGATTTTGAAGCAACCAGTTCCGAGCAAATGAGCCCAAAGTCGAGCAAGTGTCTTGTATTCAAGATTCGTTTTATTTTTCTCCTGAAAAAAAATCTACAAACCAATCCGCAATTTTCCTACACCATCCCTACATTCAATGAAACCATACAAAGTCCGCAACACAACAACGAACATATAGGAAATCATTACATGCTCGTCTAATGATCTACTAGACGGCGCATGCCGGCAGCGCAATCACATCACAAATGGGTGTGCATGCGCGTGTCGGGCCGTCGTCGTCTCGTCTGATATATTTCTGGTACTAACTTTTGACAACGCGCGTGACATGCGGCGACACACGCACGCACGCACGACCATCATCGCCATACGACAAAACGGCGAGCCCGTTCGCTCACTAAACGGCAAAACGGCCGCCGCTGCCACGCGCGGCGATGTAAGCCAAGGCTATCACGTCGCCGCCGCCTGCACGAGCTCAGGCCGAGTTGCAGCAGCGACGCCGTCAACAACAACGCCAAAGTATGTGTGTGCGTCTAGCGCGCAAGCGAGCGGCCTTCCGCCCACATTCTTTATCGAGCGTTTGAGCTCAACAAATTACAAGCGTCTAGCTAGCTAGCTAGCGTCGTCGACGTCGAGCTGGCTCATATGCATATTCGAGCGCGCGCGTGCATATCGCGGGTAAGTGTGCACATACTAGGATCATACCCATGAAATTGCAGAGTTTCGCTAATCGCTAGTTCGTTGGCCCAAAGAATAGTCGGTTCTTTTGAGGCAAACCATGCAACATGTTCTATTCGATTGATTTAAAAAATGTATAACAAGTTAGCCGCTTGCATCATGAACCAAATCTAGATTTTCTTTTGCAGTTTGGTGAACCGTTGAGCAAATGGAGACACGAATTACTGGCGATTAGTACTAGAAAATTCACAAATTGTCAATCGATGACTGCATGAATACAAATATTTCTAAGGTGAAACTCATTTTCAATGAAATGAAGCTATTGCTGAGTGAAAAAACCCATTGATAATTGTAACAAGTGAACCTAGAAACACAAATTGAAGACCCTTCATGTGGAAATTGACAATTATAACAATTGCATATTGTTCCCAGATATCCAAGCAATTTAAAAATGTGTTGCGATATTTTCGACATTGACAATAGCCTACTAAGACCAGTTTGCAATCTCAAAGTTATGATCCTAGTACGAAGCATTAGACGTCGTCGTGTGCACACTGCCGCCGCCGAATGCACACGCGGATACTCGCGCGTCGCGCATGCAGCAGCGTAATAAATTAATAAACTGCTTGCCGGTATATTTAGTGTGCGATCCGACCGCATTGCACGACGCAATAGCGCGAAATTAAACACAAACATATCATTGTGCTTGCGCCTGCACACACAAAACGAAATCAATGCGTGCTCGCTCGGTGTGTCCCTCTGCAGTATGAAGTATGTTGGTATGCATGTGTGTCTATTGAGCTCGTTACGCCGCCGCCAACGGGGAGGCTGCCCCAGCAACCGGAATTCAATCATATGCAGCTGGCCGGCAGCAGCAGCGGCCTTTGTGTCAGTATATGTATGTATGTTGTTTTGATGCTGATCATTTGTGCGCCGAAGCGTGCGCGAGAACGCTTCGTGTATGCGCATGTAGATCTCTGCCATAATTATGTTGTTCGCATTGCAATCTGTGCAGCAAGCGAGTGTTCGAGTGTGCGTGTTCGCCGTTGTCGTTCTTGCACACATAAATCGAGCACAATTGTGCGCAGAGTTGAGCGCGTCTCGTCGTCGTTGCGCCCATATCGAAAGCATATTTACGTCGTGTTTATGTTTACACCGGTATTGTGTGTGCGCGCGCGCCTCCGATGAGCTTCTGCCTGCCCATTGTACGGCGGGGATCGTTGGTGCTCGGGCTGAAAAACATGGGCGCGCGCGCGCGCTCGCTCGCTTGAGTTTGAAATGGAGGCTAATAACTGTAAAGAACACGAGTCGTGCTGCGCGCGATGTAACATAGACTCATGCAAGCATACACAAGCACACACACACTCGTTTACTAGGAATACCGTTAGATCGGTTTCTCGCAAGCCGCCGCCGCCGCCGTGGCAACCGCAGTCGCTGTGCGCGATGTGCGCATTGACGTTATTTATCTCGATTTCAGAAAAGCAATTTCGTGTGTTGGAGCATGCGCGCGCATGCACATGCAGACAGGCAGCAGGGACGGATCGAGAATAATTATTTTCAGGAGGCGGAGGGTTTACGTTAATATCGGCTACAAATGATAGAGGCGTTACTTTATCTAGCCACCTGCTGATGATTTATGATTATCATTAAAAAAACGTTGTACATATACTAAACAAAAACGAAAGTATATGTCTGTTTAGTCTTAAGCTTTGTAAGCATAGATGTGCAGGTATTCGCATATATACTAATTTATTGTTGAATGACAGCTCTTCCATTTCGTTTATGTTCTAAATGTTTAAATAGAAAAACTGCAGCATAGTATCCAATGTAGTTCTTCTCTGCCAATATGCTAGCCCCTGATCTCCCGCGTCACTGCACATCGCCCAGCTACGCCGGCGCATGCGTTCCGCATCTCTGATGCACATAATGGATGGAGCTCGCGCCAGCGTGCGTGCATGCGTGTGTGCGTGATTTTCTCGCGTCCGCATTTTGATATGGCCTCTTATCTGGCCAAACGCTGCTACAAACCCACAAATGTGCGCGTCAACTCGCCAGCCACTCGCCTGCTAGCGGTTGCTAGATGTTGAGCTATGTTGCGCGTGCGCGCGCTTGCGTACCGAAATCATCATCAAAATTCATTTCTCACATAATGAAATCCGCCCGGCCCGGGCTGCCGCTTTCGGGCCGCGGGCCCACAAATCCAAACCAACGGACGGGGACTGGCGGACGGATGGATGGATGGATGTGCGAGCACGAACAGCATCGGTGAGCATACCGGCTGTTTGTGTGGTTGTGGAGCCGAGCCGAGTTGTGTCAGCGGCGTGCCAAAAGCGCAGCCGCCGCCGCCACACCTGTGCAACATCAATTTCGCTCGAGAGTGTGTAGTAACATAAGTGCGCTTCGTCGGATCTCTCGGCAATGTGTGACGACGACGACGACGTGCAATGCCGCACCATGTTTGACGGGCGCGTGTGCATTATACGGCTCTCGGCCGCGCATATTTCGCGTGGAGAGTGTGCGATTGTGTGTGCGGTGCGCGCGCATGTGAAATGTTATCTAAAGCGCATCGGAGGCACGTCGTTTAGCTGCCGCTATGTGTAATGTTCGCGTGTGTGCGCGCACGCCAATTCGGATGTGAATTATTCGCGCGTCGTATCACCCGCCATACATACACATGGCACACAACACCATTCTCATGTCGGCGCGCGCACACGCACGCATGCGCACAATAATTTGTGCACACCACACATTTAAACGGTTGATTTGTTTGCCCCGGCCGTCGTCTTAACGCAACGCGTTCGAGAGTGTGTGTGTGCAGTTTGCATGCAAAAATTGCCAGGCGCTTTCCACACTCAGCAGCATAGCACCGAACATTCGCGCGCGCGCACGCTCATACTTGTTTATGTTATTATGGTGCATGCGCATGCATGTGTACACAATGTTCGCAGCAGCGGCAGCCAAAGCCGAAGCAGTAGTAGTAGTAATAGTAGTTGTAGTAGTAGTACAGGTACCGGTAGCGCATTCGCATTCGCGTGTGTGTGTGCATAGTGTATGTAATGCTATACGTCGTCGCTGCACGTCGACGTCGTCGCGGATGAACGTGCGAGAAACGCGCGAGCGCGTTAAAAAAGAGATTGTTTACAGGTGGCAGCCGCGGTGGCAGGCAGGCGAATGTGAGTGTGCGTTTGTCTTGCAGTGGCAATGGCAACGGCAGCAGCAACAGCACTTTATGTTTGTGCGTTTCTGTGTGTGGATTATGTGCACGTTTGCACAATGCGCGCGCGTGCATAGCTCACTCATTCGCGCGTGCGCACATAAACTCATAAAGCAGCCACGACGTCGACGACATAAATCATCCGTTGGCAACAACGTTGGGTTGGCTATACGTTGGCAGCCGTTCCGACGTCGTTGTCGTCATCGTGCGCGTCGTCGACTTGGTTGCTATGCTGTGGGAGGATTGCCGCGAATAGGTGTTCATTACTTAAGACTCTATGTTGTGCTGTGTGTCTGTTGCACGCACGCAACGTTGCGACATCGCAAAACGAATGTCACCGTTTGTCAGCGCGGCGCAGCGCAGCGCTTCTCACATTCCAGCACACACGCTCGCTCACAGTTTAGGGGGCAGCCAGCACAGCACACGGCAGCAACAACCGTATGATTGTCGTTTTTTTCGTTAGCAACATTTGCGCGCGCGCGCCAATTTATATGCTGCAATTAGAAAGTGAACACTGGCACTGGCATACGACGGTAGGTAACTGCGTGACGAACGACGAAGAATGCACAATGCAACAATGTTTGCGTTTGAGCACACTTTATTGGCCAATTGCGCGATTGCGCGCGTCTCGGGTCGATAGAGTTGGTATTTATGTTTCGATCTGGTGTCAACTTCGTTGGAATCGTTGGAATCGTCGTCAAACGACATCGGAATGATCCGATTGCCGATGCCGTCCATTCTGCGTACGCAATGTCCATTCGCGCGTAGAAAAACCCATTGACCCAGATGCAAATTGACAATCGAAGAGACTACGCAGCATAGCTTTTACCGAGCGAGAGAGAGAGGTTCATATATCAGCAAGGTGTGACGTGCGACGTGTGTGGATTCAATCTGATGTGTGAGTGTGTTACGAATGCTCTGTGGCAGAAAAGATCACTGTCACTTTCAAAATGCTGCTCTGAAATTTCGGTGTAACCTATTTGCTATTTGTACACGAAACGCGCTGAATAATGCTCGCTCGTTCGACACTTTCACTTCAGCAGCCAAGCAGGCCATAGCTCAAGCGGTCTATAAGACAAGACAAGCAACTGAGACATCATATTATAAATAACAATTGCTCAACGAGTTTGCGTCGCGAGGGCTGTTGGGGAAAGTAGTGTTTGGTAACCATAAGTTTCGGCTTACGATAAAATAAAAATGCTTCAAATGCTGAAGCATACATCTCTAATAAAACGGTCAAGGTGTAACAATATATTTCGTTTTATACAGAAATAGTTCATGACTTCATGACACATGTTGGTTGGTTGAAACTTCTCGAATCGATACCCGCCACAATCACACAGCCCCACACTGCTGCGAGTGAATGTACTATGTGGCACGCGCGTACGTGTCATGGATTAATGTACTTATTTGTGCATAGCCATTAGCCAGTTTTGAGGCGACGCGTATGTCGTTGGCCTTGACGTGTGGTGTGCGTGTAGTTAGACCTTTGTTCTCTGGCGAATCGAGTGAGCATCGAGTGAACGCAGCGATAACATGTTTTCTATTTTCCACGGGAACGCGCACGCATTAGGCCCAATGGACGCCCGTCGGCACTCGCACGCATCGCAAAGCGCAACATATGCGCGTATCGCCGTACGTGTTAGCATTGTTTTATCACGGGCACATCACCGACGCTGATGCAGCTGCAGCCGCCACAACCGCAACCGAGCGTCTTACGCATAATAATTAAATTCGCTGCTCATGTCGGAGCCAAGCTAAGCCAAGCTGATGTTTGCTGCTCGCTTGCCGGTTTATTATGTGTCTAAATGCTGTGTGTAGATTAATCAAAATCAAATCGGCTCAACACATTGTACGCGTGTACGCACCTATTGCGTTCCGCCACCGCCGCTGTCGTCGATCGTCGAGCTGGGCGTGCGTTTCTCGTATGCAATCGAGTGCACACACAACATAGAGCGTGTACTTCGCTATGTTGTGTTTGCGGTACTATAATTTCAGTTCATGTTCGAGTGCATGTGAGCACATAATACTCGGATGAAAAATAGTGACGGCGCGCAAGGTTTCCAAATCATAATCGGGCGCGCGCGCGCGTTGCCTTGGTGCATTTTGTTCACGCTCTGCGCGCAAGCAAGCAAGGCATGTTCTTGCTTTGCTATGCTGACTTGTGTTTGAACAAAATTCGCAGACATCTGTGCGCGCGCATGCACGCCAGCACGCACGCAAACATTTGTGTGTGTTGCGAATTGTTACAGCTTGTTAAACTGTGCCACGGTACGGAGACGGACATCGAAATGCACGCGTGCGCACAGCGATAGCATAAAAAAGAACGGTGAAAGTTATACGGTGTCGGTTGTCGGTTGTTCTCCATCCAGACACAGGCGGCTGCTGTTGAGATTCGTTTTCAGCTACTAATTATAAACGCTCATTGTGCGGCGAGTAGTGAGCGTTTGAAGCATAGGTGAAACTATCGTGCCAAACCGGTTGGGTTCGATCAAGTGTCGAATAATTCCGACCCCAACATACATCTTCGTCTACGTTTGTCTCGCGCTACATAATATTACTACAATATTATTTCTCGTCACGTCGCTCGCCATTTCACTTCGAATTAAAATAAACACCTTCACGTAATCGTCGCTCGAGCTCGAGCTCTGGGTTGGATAACTGAAGAAGGAGAAAAAACGCGAACAAGTATAACAGTAAAACGCAATGCGCTTACGCGTTGACCGAAGCGCTCAACAACTTGTGACGTGACGCTCTTGAGCACTTGTATAAAAGGTTGTGTGAATACATATCGCCGTTCTAGACGTCATCGTCTTCGTCGTCGTCTTCGCTGCCGCTGCATTGCGTTATAACGGTTTCGGTTCACATAAACACATACACAGACAGCGGCCGGCCGCCGACAATGTTCTCACATTTTATAAATATGTATACGTGCTCGTCGTGTCGTCCAGAGAGCGTGTAAAACTATTTGTTCGCATATATTTATAATTGAATTAGCTTCGCTTGTTTTCTGCGCTGCGACTCGGAGGACTGTCAAACTGGTTTCCATGGACCAGCGAGACGTCGCTCGACGCCGTGGCGACATAGCCAGGAAATAGTTGCAGCCGTGTGTGTGCCGTGTGTCTCTGACAAGTCGCACGATCGTCGACGTCGACGTGCGACGTTAGCCGGCAATTATCATTGCGATTTGCATCCAAAACAACCTGGCGCCTCTGACAGACGCCAGCAGACCAGCACCAGCTTCAGCGATCCACCACTCAACACATAAACACGCTAATGCCGCACGCATGACAGACGCACTGCAAACACTCAGACACGTCCCATCAACATACGCCAAAGCGTACGCCATCAATTATATCCCGCGAGCGGAGCATAAATATGCTCCAGCAGCAGCAGAGACAAGTTCATCGATCCATACGCAATGTGTGGCAAACACATTAGGCGGCTCGCCCGCCGACGAAACCCAAACACCTCACACCTCACACGCACCACGCACCCCGCATTGAATCGCCGACGAATGCGACACGCCACCCAACCCAGCAGTCAGCAGCAGCAGCATACTTTTCGCACACACTAGACTGGCTGCTTCGATTGCTATTTATATAACCGGCGAGCGAGCGGAGCTGCGTGCGAGCGTGTCCTCGTGCCTTACATACGAAGCGAACAGTGGGCCACCGCCACACAATCAAGTGCCACCGACGAACGCACCTCACACGCACGCACACGAAGACACAACATAGCAGCAACCTTCTCCTACCCCCAAATGTGTGCGTGTGTCGCGTCGACGCCCTTCTCGTCGACGCCCGCCGCTGCCGCCGTCGAAAATCATCGTCGTCGTCTCCGTCGTTGTTTGTGTGCCGCCGACGACGTCGTTTGTCGTCTCGCGTCGTGTTTGGGTTATCGCACTCCGCCGCCGCCCGACCAAATTACGTGAGCGTGCGTGCGTGCGTGCAAATCACTCGAGTCTACACGCACAGCGCGCAGGCAGGCCCATTGTGGCACACTGAACATAAACCGCCGGCTGCTGACGGCGAAGAAGCCGGCGGCAGCGGCGGCGGCGAGGGTAAAAACTGCGGCGGCGGCAAAGTCTACATACCAAGTATAGCGAATACGACGCACACATCGCTGCTGTGGGGATTGTCTCTGCTCTGCTCTGCCGCTCTGTTTGTGCGGCGCTATTTTGTGTGCCGGCATTTTGCGACAACGCCGTCGACGGTCGTACATCCACATTTTCACATAGCGGTCGTCAAGGCAATGACTGCCAGCCTATATTGCCGACGAGTCGTGTTTGAACCGTTGCCGTTCGGCAACCGCCGCCGCCGCCCCGAAAAGAGACGTCCTTGATGGCGGACGGATACCTTGCGTGCTGGCGGTGGCGATGGTGGTGGTGATGGTGGTGTGCAGACATCGTTTGGCCTCGAACTCGACGGTACAACAACCCGATGGCCCGATGTTGCCAGCCTGACGCCAGCCAGCCTGCCTGCCTGCCTGACTGATGCCTCGTCGCCTCGGCTGTGATGATGCCACCTCCCCATTCCACCTTACTGCTAAGCGGCGCGATGCCGAAAAAGGTGCGTGCACGCACCATTGCCCGCCCGCACCAGAGCCAGACACCAACATATACTATGTGTGGCGGTATGGCGGCATGGCGGAGGTCGATATGTGTGTCGAACGCCGAATTTCGGGTAGCTGCTCTCTATGGATCGGCGCTAAGGAGTCGCGCGAGCGTCAAGGCTACACGGATGAGATGTGTGTGCTCGGCGCGGATCCGTGCTTGGGGAATTCATTGAACTTTCTCCGTTCTCGACTCACCAGCCAGCCTGCTAGCTAGCTGGAGCTCGCCGGGTGTTGTCGTATGAGGCAAGAGCAAAGAAGCACACACGAACACCGATTGTGTGTTTTTTCGGGTGGTGGTTGTATGTTGAAGGGTAGGCGCGTAGGCGCGTCGAAAGCGACGGCTGTGTGATGATGGCGACGTGAGCGTCGCGCGGCGACACAAAAGGGACCGGTCTGATAAATGTCTGAGGGTGGTGGTTTGAGCTCCAGACGCCTACACGGTTTTACACATAGGGTGGGTTGGTGAACGTGATGCCGGCTTCGGCGGCTGGGTTCATATACCTTTATGCTGGCACAGCGGCCTGGCGGCTCGGGGAGCTGGCGTTTTTGGGGCTGGTTCTCGGGCGAGACCGGGCGCGCGCGGATTTGCGCATAATGTGATTACATTTGTTTCGTGGCGTTTCGAACAAAGTGCGGTGAACTTTTTGCGTGCGTATGTGCCGCGACAAACGAACACGCACGATCGGTACACGCACACGCGCACACAAATGGAAAACATTTTAATTGCAAATAATTACGAAACCAATTGCCCCGACGCACGCTCGCACCTTTTTGCATGCGCTGCGCGAGTGTGCGTGCGTGCGTGCGTGCATGTGTGAGTGTGTGTGTGTGCGAGCGGCGAAAAGCCGGCAAATTGAATGCAAACAGAAAACAGAAACGACAAGCTTGTTCACACACACACAGACAGACGTACACGCACCATGTGTATGAGCGTGCGTGTGTGCACACATTTCGCGGGCCCACGACGTGTGTGTGTGTGTGTGTGCGCGCGAATGTGCGCCGCCAGTGCACTGAACCCGCCGGGCCGCACTGAAGTACTCGCGCGGCAGCAGTTTAAGTTAATATAAACGACGGGCATATGTGTGTATGTGTTCGTGCACGTTTGGCAGCGTGCGCTTTGCCGTGCGAGCAGGCGCGCATGTGTTTAATCACCAGTAGTAGTCGTAGTAGTAGTAGAGAAAACAACAGCACAGAGAGTGCATTGCGCAGATCGCGCGCAGATCGCGTGATGGCGATTGCGCGCCTAGTTCGCGCGAATTTGTCCGCAGTGCCTTCTGCGCATCTTGTGTCGCGTATTCGCCGTAGTCGTGTCGTGTTATCGATTGTTTTGGATCGCGAAACGGCGCGCGTCTCTGTGTGTTCTGTGTGTTGCGCTGAGGCGCGACGACGACGACGACGACGACGAACATATGGAATTATCTCTGCGCGACGAGCTCTAATTTGATAATAGACGAAACGAAACCGCGCCACATAACTGAAGCGCGGCCGGGCTGTGTACGCTGTGTCGATTAGGCTGGAACTGTTTGAATGAGTTTGACTTGAACGTTTGAATTCCTCAATTGAACACTTGAAATGCAACAAATACATCTTACAAGGTACTCTGTCATTCCAATCAAATTAGTTATTTAATTATCGAGTTATAAACTTTTAGACTTTTTAAAATGTTACCCCTATTTTGCCCAAGTTCAGTGCGCATCTTCGTGCGTTTTCTGCGGTTTCACACCTAGTATTTAACGAGTATTAACGTGTCAGAACGAATAGTTCTGAATTAGGCCATAAGAGAGTACCAACAGAAGATTATGGAACTGTCAATTTGTAACACCTTCTCAGCATCCGAAATCAACCGCAGATCCGGCCTATTGTTGATGTTATTGTCTGCGCTGGCTCTATGAGTCGCAATTCCACTCTCTGTGTGTCATACAGTTAATGATAACAAAGCGGTCGTGCCGCGCCGCGGTCCGTGTTAATGCCCCGGGCGTGCGCCACCACACGCACACACACACACACGCACACCAGCAGCTAGACAAGGAGGTAGTGGAACTCGCGTGCGCGCGATTTCACTGTGACGCAACTGGGTTTCACGCGCTCACAAACTACGCATTTACGCTGCTGTGGCCGTGGCGTCGTCGTCGTCGTCGTCGGCCTGTTAGTGTGCGTGATAGTGTTGTTTATGAGCTCCACAACACATTGAGATCGCGACGCATTTTCGCGCGCGCGCGCACGCTCGCAAATCGCAATGTTATTAGCGTATGTTTGTGTTATTGAAAATGTCATTCGAATAATAATAATACTTAATCCGATCGATAGAGAGGTGTTGCCGTCGTATACTACTTGGTTGTCATTTCGCCAGCATCTGAACACACAAGCGTCGTATATTGTTTTGCGTATACTCGCGCACACACGCCGAACACCCGAAAAACCGACCCCAAACACACACACGACCACAAAACACCTTGTCCGCTCGCTCGCGTGATACGAGCGAGTGGCGCGACTTCGACGCGAGCGCCCCAGAGTCGAGTTCAATGAATTCCGGCCAGACGGATATATTGATTCAATTAAGTCCACATTAATGTTATTCTGTTTTATTTGGCAAGACGCGCGCTACTAAGTCGCTATCCGTCGGCACTGTCGACGACGATGACGACTATGCTTTGCGCGGTGATAATGTGCCGGCCGGCACCGGCAACGCACACTCGCATTTCAAATCGACTCGACTCGTTGGACGACGACTACGAAAGCTGTTCGCGAGCGGCTCACCCACTTGCCTTGGCCAACAGAGCAGCAGCGCCACTCGCGAACGACGAAAATAAGCGCGCATTTGTGGCGCAATGTGTTTACTATACTATACTACACGCATGTTTTCGCACATTACATCGCCACACACACCAAAGACGTCGTCTACGCTGGCTTGTAATCTCGAGCGCGCTTGCTTGTTTGTCTGTGCGTCGCAGCCGACTGCCGACCCAAAATTAGATAAGTCGGTCGTCGTCGTAACGCGCGCGTCTATATTTACGCGAAATGAATTTCGCGCGCTCACGCATCGCATTCTATATAGCAGAGACGAGATCATCTTGCGAACGTTGCATGCTGTTTGCGTGCGGCTCTGAATGTGGACCAAAAATACCAAACAGTCCTCATTTCGTATGCACGCGGCGGCGGCGGTCGAAACAAGTGGTGGTGGCCCTATCGTGTCTAGACGCCCAACGACGACCGACGACGTCGCATCGGGGAAAATCCCCGAACAACAAAGATTGATATTTCATTACAGAAAAAAAACTCAATATGTTGACAAACGTGTGTAATGCGATTGCGTGTCTGAGTGCGGGGATTCGCCGGCCGGTTTTTCGAATGCAGTCGAGCGCAACTCGCAACGGCGACAGAATCTCGGTTGGAAAAATGATGATTATTAAATGCATATTGCGGCTGTCGCGCAACAGCACACACACGCTCACACCTATGTCTATGTACTACGCAGTCATATTATGTGTGAGAGTTGTCGGTTGACTTCCTGCCGTCGTTTTGGTGGGCGCGCTCGAATAGACCGAATAGTCCGGACCGGCCGAGTGTCGTAGGGGAGACGCGGCGCGAATATGAGCACGCATTATCTACTTTACGCACGCACACACTTAACGCCGCGACAACGCGCCGCACCACACAAAGGTTTCGGTCGATTTCGAAACAGAGTCAGAGAGCGGCGCGCTAGTGCTAGCACATATGTGTGCGGCGTACGCATTCCGAAGGGCCCCGAAACTAGTTTCGGTGTGCCCTCGACTCGCCGCCGCCGATACTAGCATACATTCACGCACATACGAATATATACGCACGCTGACTGCTGACACACTTGGGCCATTAACAAACATTTGATTTCCACATGCATGCGCGGCGCGCACAATCACGCGTCGCATTCGTGGCACGCGGTTTGGGTGTGTGCTGGCGCTGGCTGAGTGCTGAGTCTATAGTGCACGCACTCGCACATAACACTACGCACTACGCACTTTGACGGTTGCGAACTCAACGCATAGACGCACAATAGACGCTCATGCACTCGCATATTGTAGTATTTTACGCCCTCCAGCTAGTCTAGTATGTGGAATTAGGTCGATTCGATTGAAAACATGTTCTGCTGCTTCGATTGAAAACATTTTATGCATAATTTGCCCTTCAGAAATACATCAAACATGAACGGTTAAGTTGTACATATGTGATCAAAAGTACCACACAACATCAGAACAACTTATCAACACAAATTAGCACTAACCCAACTGCGCGTTCCAGCTACTCGCTCGAATGACTTCGAACCCCCGAAGTTGTTATCAACGCACAATACTACGCACTATTTTTGATTGCAACATACTCCGATGTTACACTTATGTATGTGCGGAACGGTTATAGCCAAAGCTCTCTCGCCCGGCAATAAATCGCCCATAATGCGATGATGCTGGAAAGCAGACACGTGAAACAAGTGGTGGGCGTGGGCGACACGTCGACGTCGTCGCAGAAGAAGCAGCAGCATCGCACACGTGGGAAACAGACGCTTGCATTCATTCCTTCACTCACTGTGGGCGATTTTGTCATCATCGTAGTGGTTTTCCACACGGTGTGACGATGGTGACGCAAGCGGCGGCGGCGGTGGCTTCGCCACACCAACGCAAACACCAGGGCGCTACAAAACAGAGGCCACCGAGCCACGTACAAGTGTGCGTTTGTGTGCGTGCGTGTCTGCGATGCTCTATGAGTGCGCAATTTACGCACCGCGCGTCGGATGAAAAAATGGGGACGACGACGAATGTGTTCACTGAACACACACACAGACGTATTATGCGAGTGTGAGCTGATGGTTGCCGGCCGGCCGGCCCCACAGCATCGCACAGCAGCCAAGCATTGGTATGCCAACGTGTTACATCGTCGGTCGTCGATACAACGCAAGTGTAATAGACACGCACAGAGAGCACGGACTCGATTCGATCTCGGCAAGACGGCCGGCAGCGGCGGCGGCGGCGGCGGCGACGGCTCTCGCGCCGCACGACAAATAAAGTATGTGCGTAGATTGTGCGTGTGTGGGTCCCCCCTTCTTCGTGTCTGTTTTCATGTGCGAGAGCAAAGTGGATGCGCTGCTAGCGGCTGGCTGCGGTTTGCCTAGTATGCTTGTATGCTGAAAATATGCTCTATGCGGCGGCGGGCTAGTGCGTGAAGCGGTGCGTGCGTGCGTTCGTCATCACTTGACTCAACAACGCTCGCCACGCACAAACCCATCATCATCATCATCATGATCATCAGCTCAGCTCAACAGCATCGTGATGGGGGCAAATAAAGTGCGTAGCTGATAAATTCGTCGTCGTGTAGTATATACCTATAACTGGTATGTGCGTATATACTATACTACATATAATATCATACGCACAGTTTTGGTAATACGCGTCTGTGAATAGAGCGACGACGACGCCGACGGTCGCCGAAAAAACACATGCTTGCGCATACTAGCGGCAACGGCACGCACAATGCGTGCGTTTGAATAAATACGCTGTATATAACACAAACCGCTGTCGCCGCCAATCTATAACTGCGCAGCTGAAACGTAGTATAGCGTGTACACACAGAGAGGCGAACACACAACAATATAGGCGATAAATGGGGACGCGTACAATTTTTCTCCGCATACGCGCCATACAAGTTGCGTGTGTTTGTTGTCCGTATAGTATTTCTGAGCGCTCAGCGAGCGTATGTGAGCTCGTGTGTTGGTTGCAAAAGTATGTCAAGATGAATGAACGAGAACACAACACACCAGCCAGCCAACCTGCAGCCCATCAACATCATCCACACTTGTGCGTGCGTGCGTGGCGTATGAGTATGTGCGATTGAGGCGCGGCTCGCGATTGTGCGTTAATTTGACGGATGCTCATGCGCGAGCTGTGACCAATGACCATAGCCAGAGATGCGGGCAGCCAGCATGCAATTGCAACAATATTATTCACTCGCTCGCCGGCGGTTTTTGCGGCACGTCCTCGACTATTGTCGTCGTCGACTGTCGACACAACTACCAACTATTACACTATACTAAACGAGCGCAAATATTTGTTCGCATACGTCACACGCGCCTGCTGTTTATTTGTCTCGGCTCATTCGCGCACGTGTAAATAGCTAGCGTCGTCAATCTTCCGAGCCCGCGCGACTTTGAGTCGGCGGCGGCGTGTGCGATATGTTAGCGGCTTTTCGCGTGTTATCGCGCGACCGCGAGCGTGTGATATGTGAGCGTCGATGATGACGTTGTTCTCCAAATACCTCACGCCCGCTCGCACCACACACAGAACAACATGTTTACGATAGAGCTCACGACGTGTGTGTGTGTGTGTTTTGCACGTTGACTAGCGAGAGCGGACGGAATCAACTTGTACTACCTTACGTCATAATAGTACATGTACATACCCCTAGCAAATTGCATCAATCGTATTGGCGCTTCTATTCGAGGACACCGACTGATATTTTAATGATGCCGTTTTGTGGAATAAACATCATTCTACAGTAGACTAGCATAGCGCGCTCTAAGAAGACGTCCATGTTTGTGCAGAGAGGTCTTGCTTAGGACGTGTATATTGTAGAGAAATGTTCATTGAAATAAACTGCAAAATTACTATTTGTGTAGGTGTCCTTGAATAGTTAAGCGATGGATGCAATATGCTAGGTGTATTATTATAGTATGCTTCAGTAGTACTTCACACTCTAGCGTAAAACCAACACACACATCCCACTCTACTTTCAGCCATATAGTATATCGAAATTGTTTTGCTGTTTTGTAACCACCAATGCACCGGGTGGCTGACGTCATTGTGCGGCGGCGGCGACGGCCGAGGCACTTTGAGATGCACCACACGACACACACAGCGCATTACACGTGCTTGTTGCACACCGACCGGCAACGAGTGCACTGGTGAGTGTGTGCGCGCATGCACTGGCGGTGCGGTCACCTCTCGCTGCCACTGTGGTGTATAAAAGTAGTAAACACGCGAGCGGCGCGGTGCTGCTGCTGCTGCGTCACAACCGGTTCGACGTCGTTGCATCGCAGCGGTGCAACGACGACGACGTGCGGAGATGATCGGCGATCGGCTGTTTTGTGAATGTGTGTGTGCCAGAGCGCACCTCAGCTCGCGCGCACGCAACATCAACAACAATAATAATCATATAATATTTAATAACAGCGATAACAACGCCGGGGTGTTCGCGTGTCGAGTGGCGAGTGTGCGTGTGTGTCGAGAGATTCGGTTGCTGCGGAATGCCCCCGAGCATCAGCGCATGTCCGTGTGTGTAGGTTGCAATGCGGTGCATTACGGGGAATGTTTTCGATCCGACGTGTTTATATCGAAATCGAGCCGGCATTCTTCGTCGAATGTATGCCAAAAGGTTACACGCAAACACACATCAGCGCGATGAGCCGAGCGATTTCCGCATAACTAATCACTAGTTCGACAGACTTTCGGGCAACAGAAATCGCTGATCAGCGTTGGGCCTTGAACAATTGCATCCCACCACATGTGCCGAGAGCCGAGAGTGCTCGACGAGATGCGACAAACGCTCCATCACCCCATCACCACCCATTACGTATGTATTTAGGATGTGTTTACTGGCTGCAACACCTTTTTCGTGCACCTGTGCGCCGTGCGCACCCCATCTCAAGTGCGCACAGAGAGTATATAGCACATACGCGACCCGGTTTTGCACGCGCGGTGACTCCGCTCGCATCAAATCGATTGTGTGTGTGTTGGGTTGGTTGGGTGCGTTCGTCGCATTATGTACAATACGCGCGCGAATGCGGAAAGGTGCGCTCCCCATAAACGCGCACACACACACCATTGCGATGGCCTAAATATCTCGTTGCGCGTAGCTTTGCGCGCACCAGAATCAGGGCAAAACGCAACGCAACAGCAGCAGAAGCAGCAGCGATTTGTGCTATATATTTCGCAGCATCCAACCCCATCAAACCCCCCTGGATGGGGTTGATTTTCGCATCGCACAGCGTCGTCTTCTTTGTGGTGCAATTGAAAGTGAAGAGTCGGAGCCCGCGTCCGTCCGAATGCAGCGCACAGCGAATGTCTGCACTCGGCTGAGCTGAGCTGAAGCCGATGAGGCGGCGAGAGGCAATAACAATTTAATCAATCTTTGCGCAATTTCGTGCGGCGTTCGTGAGGTGCACAAAATCACAGCGGTGGTTGTTCCGCAATGTCCGCCCCGCGTGTGTGTGTGTGTCGCGAGTATGTGTGTGTGTGTGTGCGGGTATATAACCGCACACGATGCACACACACAGCAAGCCAGCCAGCACACGCTTCCAATTAGGTCAGTCATGTAATATGCTCGTAATAATTTTCGCCTTTCGCTTTCGCGCAATCGTGCACAATGCGCGTGTGTGTGTCGGTGTGTGTGTGTGTGTCTGTGCGCGGGTCGCTGCCGTCGTCGTCAGCAAAATGCGGCGCGCTGCTGTTCGCTTCGATCGTGAATGTGTGCTGTGCTGTCCGAGAGGTTGCGCTGTTGTTGATTTTTTCATTCGTTTTTCCATTAAACACAGCCCGAGCCCGTCGTTTTTCGTACGCCTGGGCCGCTTGGAATCGTTCGATTGTGTTTTGCTGTGCGCATTCAACGCGCGCTGGGCTGGCTGCCTGTTTATCAAGTGCATGTGCGCATGTGCAAGCCCGGGGTTTCCGCATGCGTTGTTTATCTCTTTTACGGTTTGTTTGGTTGGTTGATGTCTGCGTATGCCAGCGTTCGAGGTACGAAAAACTTTCGTTTGCACATTTCCGTGGCGGCCGCGGCCGCCGCACACCTGATGTTCGCACGAGCGTGTCCGCCGCACCGAAACTGCAACGTAAACGCGCCGCCACACACTTATTATTATTATATTATGCCTTCGCCGGGCGGTTGGTTTTATGGTCGAATCAAAACCGCTCGCTGGAATTGGAGCGTTGCGAATGGCGAGTGACTTGGGCGTTCAAGCAGGTCATGAAATTAGCTCTACTTTAGCTAGCTAGATATAATAGCTTCCGCGACCAGCGATCAACAGTTGCACAACAGTGGAATTAAAACACAGAAAGTGGAGTTCGAATGGCTACGAATCACTTTCTGTTTCCCCAAACGAACGAGCCAATAGACGACGTAGAGAGCTTCTGCTACTTGGGATGCATGATAGCAAACGATGGAGGCGCCAATGTGTGTGAAGAGAACCGGGTAAAGAAGGCACGTCAAGTTAATGGAATGCCGAACGGACTGTAGAGATCATCCCACCTGATGAAGATTCTGAATTTGCGTTTCTTCCGGTCCAAAGTCTTACTCTACGGCATCGAGACTTAGAAAACAACAAAACCGCTGACGCAAAAAACTGCAGATATTTTGTTTCCTGCGATTCGCTGGCCAAGTAGGATCTGCGGTCATTAGAGCCAGACATAGCGGTAGTCAATAAGACCTGGCTGCGAGTGAAGACACTGGCCCGAGACCGCGTGAAGTTCCGAACGTTTGTTGTTGCGATTGCCAAGAATTTCACACCTATCTGACGCCTTCAAAACATCAAACGAAGCATGACAAAACTCCTTACTCACCTCATTCGCCTGCGCCGCCTGCAGTCTCACCACTACCTCATCCCTGCCCACATCATGCTGCAGCACCTGACCAGCATTCTCCCTCCCATTGTGAGTAATATAAACCCGCTGCCCGGGCTGCAGCACCGCACTCGCCACCGTCTGGAAGCCCGGACCAATCAGATCCGATTCGGCGAACTCGCGCACCGTGCGCCTCGGACCCGCACCCACCACCACCACGGGCCCCAGCCCCAGAGCACTCAGATCCTGCTTGCCGTCGAAGCGCACCGTGTACCGGCTCTCGCCGCCAATCGCGACTCCGGCCGCGTTGGGCGGCGAGCAAGCGTCCGCTCGCTGGGCGGAGTGCG
>JANTBZ010087442.1:0-18651 GCA_024741255.1 Exechia fusca | reverse complement strand
CGCCGAATGTAAACAGTTTTGAGCTGTATAATTGAGTTCACTCGACCAACACAAACATAACGGTTATGCCTAGCCGACATTTTCTTCTTATTCTTCCAATTTCAAAACTGTTATACGTCGACTATTGCCGACCGCGAGTTGCAAAGTTCTCGCCCTGCACGAACAATTTAACCATTCATTCATTACTTCACCCCAATACACTCTACAAAACGCTTAGTATCTAACACAGAAGTACGCCTATGCTTGTTGTAGACCGTGTCTGACCGTTTAGTTCGTGCACATTATCCGTGAATAAATTAATACACCGTCATGAATACACATAATATAGGCGAGTTTTACCACCAAGCTATGAGTTTTTTATGATCGCTCATAAAGTATCCGTGCAATCGTTGTTCATGTGTGCACAGTTGGCGTGAAGAAATAACTGCCTCGCGAAAACCCGTACAGAAATCATAAAGCATATATGTTTTGTTCAACGCAATTCGATTCGCCTCATGTGTTCAGTGCGCCAGTGTTTTGTCTCGCCGCTTAGCCGGCTCCAACAACCTAAATTTCGTCAGGCGCCCGCCCGTGCGAATCGCACACGTGTTTATTGTCAAAACTAACGCCCGCACTATCTGGAACGAAACAATCGATGTATCAGTCCCGTGTTGGTGTTGGTGTCGGTGGTGGCATGTTGGCACTACGGCTGCGATATTTTTTGGTGGCGTTACTGCATACAAATGTGTTCCATTGTCATGTCAATTCCACTTACACCTCGACTCGTAAGCGAACTCGCATAATTCCGTTCCCATATGCGAGCATGCGCCGCGCTTAAGCTTGCTCAACTGTGAGAGGTAAGTTGGTTTGATACAAATTTATGTGTGTTTGTGCTGTATTCTGTATTCTGTATGCGCATAAATGTGTATATATGTTGATATATTCGTTTGTTCGTGCTGCGTGTGTTCTTCGCGTCTCGCGTGGTCGTGGGTAGAAATCAAACAGATGCAATCGGATCGCGGCTCGGAGTATTAGAGATTTATCTCGAAATCTCCAGGTACAACGCATGAGACACTGACGCTCACAGAATGCGCTACGCGCGTTCGTGCTCGAGCTTATTCACCAACCACCACTTTGACATTTCGCATCTTTGTGTGTCCACATTAATGCTATGCGTCAGCTCTAACTCGAACTCGAATTTTTCAATAAAGAACGCACGCGATCAGATTAGATCACGGATTGAGTTGTTTGGGTGCGGGGTGCGGTCACTTAAGTGAAGCGCGAAATGAATTAGAGTGCAGCGCATATGGAGAGCGACGCACAATGAATTGGCCACCTGCGTACCCAAGGTCAACAGCATCAAACCAAACCACACATCGCATATGCGCGCTACTATGCGCGATGAAGTTATAATCCCGTGAAACATGGATTGACATGTTCGTAAAAACTCAAAATCATTCACACTCGAAACCCAATAAACTCTTCCACGAATTAGCCAGACCGCGACCGCGACGCGGAGGCCTAAACCGAGCCGAGCCGTTTTGACTTGGTGCGAGCGTGGCACATCATTTAAAGTATAACATATCGCGCAGCGCTAATGTCGCAGCGTCACCGTCGTTCCTCGGCGCGGCGCGCAATCGAACACCATCCGCGCGAGAGCTGAATTCCGCATCGCGCGGCGACAGGAAATAATAACCCGCATTTTATGGACGCGGTGCTCGATGTCGCGATGCGCGGCTTCGCGTCGTGTTCGTGGCTCCGCCGAACGCCCGATGCAATATCACACAATATCGTCGGTAATTTACAATTCCGTGCGTGTATATATTAGTTCCATTACCTGTCCCGGCTGGTGGTGGTGGTGGTGGCGTTGGCGATTGCTGGTAGTAATGGTGTTGGTGTCAATGATGGCTGTGTATGCCACACGCATTCACACCTGTGCGCGCGCAACTTTGTAAATTCTTCGACCAAACAGAGATGTTTAAATGCCGTTCCGTTTCGACCGAGCCCCGCATGCAGGCCACAATCCCACAGCCAGACTGTGAGTCGATAGTCTACAAAGAGTATTCAAAGTAGGAGTATTTTCATATATAACTATTTAAATCATATAGCTTTCTGTTGCTGATAGGTCTTCTGATAGGTCCTGCAACAAAATATAGTTATATTCAATTGCTAAATCTAGCCCATTATTACAATTGAAAAGCACAACAAATTTAAAATGATGAAAACGTGTAAAAAACGCTATTTTCAGTGCACCGAACGAAGATTTTTAAAGGAAACTAAACGGTTTCGTGTCGAACTAGATATATCAATTGGGAATGCGAAACGCAAAGTCCGATCATAATCGTAAGTGTCGATAAAACGTTATGTCGGCCACTGATTTCGAAAACACCGTTCCGAGAATAACGCGTTCGATGTTTCGGGTTACATTTCTTGCAGTATAGTTCAGCAATGTTTAGAGGCGAAGAAGAGATAAAGCCTATAAATATACATCCCAAACATATTGCAAGCGATTCCAAAATTATTACACAAACATTTGTACACGATTATATTTTGGTGTTTTTGCTATCCAGAATAGTAGACCGCAGAAGTATTTCAGTTTCATTAAATTCATTTCAAAATAATTAAAAATATTGTAATTGTCTGACATGCCTGCACAGCACACACACATACACCAAGGCGACAACCTTGTGCACAATCTACTTATAAAACGAATAAAATATCAACCACACACGCGCACACAGTTTGCAGGGATTGCCAACGCACGAGCGCGAAATGTTCATACACCCAGATGCCATACGATTAACCGCATTTTGTCTCGCTCGGGCTTACTCACAAGAAGCTACACACGCAATACGCAATGGAGAATTGCGCGCACTGCGCCGGACAAGCACGGGTGATCGTGTTGTATGTGAGTCGAGTCGAGTCGATCGCACACCATTTACATGTTTGGTCCGGTGTTGGGTGGCGGCTGCGACGGTGTCGGCGACGACGACCACGATGGAGGTGGTATGGTGCAAATTGTTTTAAGTAATGTTCAACACCTTAATCGATTTTTTGTGTCTCTCTACAAGTGGCGGCGGTGTGGCAACTGCAGAAGCAGCAGCAGCAACGCAAACATTGAAGTCCGTGAATAATTATTGAAAACGTTCACTCGTTCACGCGTGGTCTGTGTGTGTTTTAGGTTTACTACCGCGATTTAAAAGTTCAAAACGTTTCTTTTTTGATTAGTTAACAACTTCATGTTCAGAACATGCAAAATTTTTAGCGAACAAGAAACACCACTTTTTATAAATGGGGAGAAATAAAATAATCGATTTCATTTGTCATTCAAAATAATCAACAGTATGTCAACAGTTGTACCTAATGTTTAGCATATGAGATGATTTCAATAATGCAATTTGGGGTAATTATGGAAAAAGTAGACACTTTGAACGTGTTATACTTTAAAATCGCAGTAGTACGACCTGATATGTGTATGGTGCGAGGTGTGGTGTTGATTATGTTCGAGTAATCGAGAGACCAACTTGCTGTTGCTGCTGCTGCTGCTGTCGTACGTTGCTGTTAATTATGTTATTGGCTGTAAATAGAATTGCATTGCTTCAGCAATGTTTTGCGCTCGGTGGTGCGAGGTGACAACCGCAATCGTGTGACATAAACGTTTTGCAGCCAGCGGGCTAATGGAATGCAGTCTTTTTGCCAATACGGACACCCCGTGTTCGGTGGGCGCACCACCACCAGTCACCAGACAAAACAAACGTATCAGCGATCACGATCGCGTCTAATGTACCTGCGCGTTGCAGTTTATATCAAATTTGTTCGACCGAGGCATTTACACGAATCATGTCTGAGAGTGTTTGTGTTTGTGTGTGTGTGTGTGTGTGCAGCATGCAGCGACAGGTTTCGTTAATAATATGAAACCAAAACCAAAACAAGAGCTTCTAAATCCGTTTCGCGCACCGTGCGATCGCTGGCGCGCATGCGTTCGATTTTTTTCTCCCACTTGTGTGTATGTTTGCACCGAGTCACGATTTATTGCCGTGCACGCGCGCCTGCGCATTGAAACACCGTGCTCACGCACACAATCGCAAGCTTTGCAGCATCGTCGCCGCTGTCGCTGCTGCTGACGTTGTTTGTTTGCCACCACCGACGCTCGTGTATTGTGGCACTAACTCAATAGGTTAGCCAATAAATTAACCGCATTATTGCAACAGGTTTGCCCCAAACGCGCGCGCCAGCGAGCGTGTCTGTGCACTTTTCGGTAGATATATAATACACGCTCGCACAAAACCGTCGCCTTCGCGCTCCCCAGAGCAATCGCGATCCGGCGAAAAAGGTGCACGCCGAGCAGCAACTCCAACAGCGCACCGAGCCACCACCGCACCGCCGCCGTCGCCACCGCCCGATTCGATTAAAGGTCATTGCCGAATTTGATCGCGTGTTCGCCACCGCGCAGAGACACCAGACCGACAACGAACACAAATCACTATTCGTATTAATGTGAAATCGAAAGTTTTGACTAATGCGAGCGAATGGGTGGCGGATTGGCTTACAAGTGGCGGATTGCGAGGCGGGCACACAGCGGAATGTAACTGGAAACGACTGCGAGAACGCCAGAACGCAACCATCGTGACCGGATCAAACACACACACTCACACAAAGAGCGCGTGCGAGCTCATTGGCCGTGTGACTGGAGATCTGATGAACATGGCGCATATACAATTAAAGGTGTTTTAGATAACTTGTGGGGAACGTGTTTCTCATGTTCAAATCGACATTCGCGCGACAGTTGTGTGGGTCCGCGCGAATAGTATGAAACGTGTACTCATATATCTACAATGATCACACAAAATGCATGTTAACGTGCTATTAATATTCACACCGGCAGGCCAGGCCGACATATTTTCGTACCGCATAACATGTTATGGTCGGAGGTATGTGGCTGCGCTGTCTAATCCCGATATATGCGATCCGATCGGAAATCCGTCCGTGAATGGGATTTGCGGTTTACGTGTGTGTGTGTGTGATGATATTATAGCTTTACTAAACACACACACACACATTCCACACCACTACTGCAATATTAAATACATCGTGTGGCTGTCGGTAATAACACGACAGACGCCGCCGTCGGATTCGGTGTCAGTGGGCCGGATCATGGATCAAATCTATGCGTGTTTACAAGCGGATTAATTACAACAATCACTACTCATAAATACGGTCAAGTGATAATGTTCGAGTAACACGACATGCCGCGTTCAACAAACGAAACCGCGATCGCGCAAACGAAAGACTTGTAAAGCGACGAACCGAACCAATGCGCGCAATTTCGTTTCGTCGAATAATGCGTGTGTGTGTGGGTTTTCGTTTGTGCGCACGAAAGAGCCGATTGGCCATGTGGCATTACGCTCCAATTGGTTTGTGACATGTCCCGCGGAATATCAGTCAGTCGAGTGCGCCCCAACTGTGCGAGGTGATGACCAGAAAAAGTATCAATCCATTTTAGTAGCGTGTCAGATTTGTGTGAAAGGACATAATGGACATACCGTAACACCCGCTGTGCGACAGTATACCTGTCGCTCTCGTCTCCGCAGCGCAGTCGATCGCTGCTCCGCACAAACGAACACACACGAGCGCGCGCGGTCCCGAGTGTGTGTGTGTGTGTGTGTGTGTTTGCGTATGTGTGTTTGTGCGAAAAAATATGTATTCCATGACAGCCCGAAACGCACCGATTCTACCATCCAAAGGCGACGTCTGAGCGTGCGAGCGTGCGTGCGTGCGTGTATGGTTTCACTGATGTTGTGGTCGTCGATGTCACACATAAGCGCATGTACATGCGTACATTTACACTCACCGTTTTGCACGCCCTAAAAATACACATACAGCCCAACACATCGATGCGGCGATATTGCGTTGGTTTTTTTCTTCATTCGCCGTCGTCCGTCCGGCGGCGGACTGCGCTCAAATACAGACGTATTAAGTTTTGTTTATGTGGCCATCGTGTCATATTGACGGGTTGTGTTTTCATTTCATGTTTTTCGGCGCTCGATGTTCGCCGCTCGTTTGCGCTGCTCGTTCCCTTGAGCACGCGGCGCACGCACACTTGCCAACTGCCGAGATTGAGCCTGCGAGTGTGTGCAGTGTGTATGCTTGCGTCTGCATGTACGTGTGCAAGCGCGCAATTGAATTGATGTGCATTTGTGCATGTTATTGCGACACGCTGGTGTGCGTTTTCGGTTGGTAACACGCGAACACTGTGTGGTTTCCATTTCATGTGTTGTACCGCGCGCATTCGCTTCGTTTTTGGGAACTCGGCGAGCAGTGGAAGTGTAAAAAGGTAAGGAGCCGTCGTCGCCAGTCATTGTATGTGTGCGATGAGCGGTGGCTGTGTGGCTGGTGGTTTATATTTAGATGCAGAATAATCGCAATCGCAAGCGCAGATCTGCGCGCCACGGCGTCGTCGGTCGACAGCAGCGGCAGCAGCAGCCCGAAAACCCGTTTCTGCAACGTGACACTGTTCGCACGCGAGGCCGGGCAAATAGTAGAGTGCCAGCGCGTGGAATAAAATTGTATACCCACCATTATCGTAACGAACACATCGGCGACATCAATGTGTGTGTGTGTGTGTGTGCGCGCGCATGCGAATGTGTGCAAAGGTAAGCAGGAAATTGCGTGCGCAATGAAATGTTCGCACCATTGCACGCGCGCGGCCGTTCACGGCTAGCCGCCGCGAGTCCAGATCGAGCGAGCCGAGCAACTTTTGCAAATCAACATGTCACCGATCCCCAAGTTCAGCGCAACATGGCGACACTTGCGCCGACACTTACCGTTGCAGTTAATAAATAGCATGATGATTGCACGTTTTTTAGTATTATTATTATCATTATTATTAGATTGCGTACGGTAAATCAGTTTGAAAAACGACGCGATACCATTTCCGTCTAAACGACAGTTTCTAATAGGCGTTTGATGCGTTCTGATTGCGTCAACACCGCACGCTCGTCACGACGGGCGTGCGTCGTTGCGCATTCCGGTTTCTAGTGTCGCACGACGTTCGAGTGGCGACACTACGCAGACGAACGACGCGGAAACCCTTTTGAAGTGCATCGCGGGGACTCGCTGAAAGAGTAGTGTGACTGCTACATTCTACGGAAATCTCGCACATGATACACACACATACACGCACGATGTTTGCGTGCAGCAAATATCAAATCGCTGGATATGATATTCTTTCGGACGAAATTGACTGGAAATTTGTTTGCTCATCAGCGAGAGCGATTGTTATATGAGCAAACATCAATAAGTTCGGTCACATACGTCGTGCGAGTACGAGTGAGACTTTTTTGTGGTCCGTCGACGTGTGTCGTGTGTGTGTGTGTGTGTGTGTGTGAGTGTGTGCTGGTGCTGGCGGCATCTTGTTCGTGTGCATCACACTTAAATATTGTCCGTACGCGCCGCGCATGTGATCACGAGCACGGCGAGTCCGCTGAGGCGCTGGCGGCGGCGCAGGCGCGAGCAGCTCACGCTCGTGCGCGCGCACACAGCTTATCCCAATTCCATATATAACAACATTAATGGTGTGTTTTGTGCGACTCTTAATATGATAAGCATGTATAATGTATTGCGTTCGAGCGCGGTGCGCACTTTGCGGCTTACTTAAAAAGATATTTTAATCTCACCCTCTGCTCGCCGGGTGGACACACACACACACACATCTACATGTATGCCACGACGAAGAGACCTTGCTCGGTGCGCGGCGCCGCGCGACATGTTTGTGTGTAAATATTGTACACTGTACACAAGTGTGTGTATTTTTTAGCGACACGCTCGGCGCGCACACACACACACACATGCACAAAACACACGAGCACGCGCACACACTTGAGTCTGATTAATTATTGTCTCCGGACGGAGCACCAATGCAAGCATACCGCGGGCCCGTCGGTCAGTGTCGACTCGCGCAATTGATTTGACAAAATAAGACAAACAAAAACGCCAATGTATTCAAATTTACACGTACATCGACGTTGACATTGAATGGCCGTCGGGCGTTGGACGTTTGATGATGATTGCACATCAATCGTTAAATGCCTTTTTTGCGCGCGAGTGCAGCAATGAAAACTACACACACACACAGGCGAATCGCCGATCAAATCGTTTAACGACATGAGAACAGCAATGGATTGAAATCAATTCGAAATGAACAGACAAATTGTGTTAATGTCATGAACACACACACACAAACACACCGAGTGCAAACAATGGATCGGTGCTTGGCGACCAATTAATCGTGACTGGTGTCAATTGTCCATTCTAAATCGTAATGGCAGTGATCGAAAATTTGTTGATGCAGAATTGTAGATACAATCTTGTCATAAAGGTTTTTCTGAAAAGTTGTAGCCAGTAAAACTCCTATACAAAACACAATTTTCGACTGCTCATATCTTCCGATACAGGGCCCATTTTACTTATGACCTTAGAATCTGCAGTTAAAATCCAACTGTGATCGGTGATGACACGTACGCGACCTCTTCTTGTTAGGCCTAAAATGATCATTTAGTACAATCAGCCTGAATAGTTAATAGTTATAGCCAATTAATTATTCGAAGTCACAAAATACTCAAACCAGTCAGTCAGTTAGTGAGTGTGAGTTCACACGCTGAACAATGATCACTTCGAAACTTCCGTGAATATGTGCAGGCACAAGAAACACCAAAAACGAACATGCGCAATACCAACGGTGTTCGTGGTGGTGCTGGTGGGTAGTTTGCGCACGATTGTCCCCGAAGAATGGTGAACGGCGTGTGCACTCGCGCATACGATTGCTTGCGGACTTGCGGTGCATGAAATGAATACAATAAAACAATAACATGGATCGAGCGCGTTCTCAGCGCGCTGCTCGTCGCTCGTGTTGAAATTTGTCATCATTGAATGTTGAATTTATTTGCCTGTGTGCAATCAATGAACAAGAATTATTGACTTCGTACTGATGACAAATTTGAATTGAGGATACAAGACTGGTTACAATGTATACCAACGGGGCTGTCAGGTATTTCGATATATCAATATATAGTTTTATACATTTTTCGGGGACTCGATATTTGAAAACGTCTTGAAATGGATTTAAGAATTATCGTTGAATATAATTCAACTTCTCAATTTTCGAACGACGGAAACATGCAGTAATGTACTATCTTACGTCACAATCGTAGGGTAGGTTGCCCATTCATTGGTATCCTAAGGTTTCGGGGCCATATCTTCCGTTTGGAACAACATATCGCGGAGCTCCTGGATCTGATCGAAAGCTTAGTTCAATAGCTAAAAACTATACCAAACAGAACTTGAAAATATCGAAAAATGCTAATTCCGCAGCTTATCTAGCGAACCTCTGCAGAATTGTCATTCCAAAACATCTGCCCACCTATTGGCACCCCTCTCATTGTGCTGTAAAACATCGGAAATACGCTATTAAAAAATATTTGTCCAATTGTTTATTAATTCTGCGGTTGTGACTCAACATTTGAATCAGTCAAGAAGTCAAGAGCCTTTTCACGAGAAAAATTAGAAAAACTTTTTCGGTAGGCCTTTCTCTTATGGACGACTTTTTCAGTGACACATACTGAAAATGCAAATGAATGTAACAAATATCTCATTTAAATCATATCGAACACCATTCGCACACTGTTATATCACGGGTGCCAATAGATGGGCACATGTAATTTTCTTATATAATGCCTGACCGTTTGAGTGCATGTCGCAATAATGTTCGACTGATCGCTCAACTGCGAAGTAAAGAGGTCAAGCTATTTATGAGAAGTACTTGGAATGTGATTCTTAAAGATGACCGAAATTACATCAGTCGCGTGTTTTTCGCATTTTTCCCGTTTGTAGGGCCGTGCGACTAAAGTAAAACAGATAGACAGCTCAATTGTTATTGAAAAGTGAACGCTCACAGTGATGAAACTTTTATTCTCAGAAACTTTTGTTCCAACATCGACGTCGGTACGGGGGGTGCCACTGAATGGGCAGTGCCAACGAATGGGCAACCTGCCCTACGTGTACACTGATATTTTGTATGAGGAAAAATGTTTGATGCCGTGTTTGGTTAGGATATCATGACTGCGTACTATTATGACGTAAATACGACCCGAAATTAAAAGTTTAAACCATGTACCGAAATCTTCTTGTTCTTGCTTCGTAGGTCTATCTATAATATTTTTAAAATTCCAATGCAGTTATATTGAATGAACATTACTCTATCGTATGAGAAAAAAAAATTATGAACATGTCTTACCAGTGTCTTAGCACGTCCTAAGAAATAACTCTCCACTGCACTAATGAAACATGCAGGCAATTTTTTATAATTTTTGAAATTATGAATTAATTCTGCACAATTTTATTATTTTCCATTTGAGTATTTATACGAACATTGTTCTTATAGTAACTCCAGTGCAAAGTAATGGCCTCTCAACCAAAAATGAAAACCCGACTAATAGAATAGGGAAAAATATTTGATTTTACTCTCCTTACAAGAAAACATAAACTCATTATTGTCTTAGGGACTATTACTATTCATACGATAGAGTAATGTTCATTCAATAAAACTGCATCATTAGAATGTTCAAAATGTTACAGATAAACCTACAAAACTAGAAACAAAAAGATGTTGGTACATGGTTCAAACTTTAAATTTTTGATCGTACTACCGTAGACGATTTCCTAATTTGAAAACTTATTCATTCTTACGAGATTAATTGAACAGTTATCGATATTATATCGAATGCAGACATCCCAAATCACCAGTAACAATTGACACCCCACTCAGCACACAACACACACGTATCCCGCAAATCAATCGAAATAATAAGACAACATTAGATCTAATCGAAATCGATTACAAGGTGTACGAGAAGCGCATACGCAACACGTACCTCGCGCTACGCTCACGTTTCGATACGAATCGCGAGCACGACGAGCACACCAAAACACACCAGCTGAGGAGCTGCGGAGCACGTACATTGCGCACGCACGTTTTCGACAGCTCATTCTGATAATATCGGAACGAACACATTAACAAATCAATACGCGTGCGCACAGCGAGTGCTTCATTCGACAGTTTAGTGGGGACCCGAAAAAACATACACACACATGTGCGAAAATATCTCTTCATTTCGTTCGATCCGCCCGAAAAGGGTGCGCGTTCACTCGTCGCGAAGTCGACGTCGTCGACTTCTTCGACACCAGCAGCAGCAGCTCACTCTGACTAAACTCCAATCAGCCATAATAACAGAGCGAGAGATATAATATTGCTACGTGCGATGTGCGCGTACGCACAATTTTCGGCTCGTGTGCATCGAAACTGCGTATACACATTTTGGTCAGTATCGTGCTTATGCGTGAATCACGTACAGTATTCCTGCTGACGCCACCACCCGATACATCGGCTGCTGCTGCTGCTGCTTCGTTGGATGCAATTTCTCATGCACACGATTATATGGGCTGTGAGCTCACAGCACACCTCTCTCTCATCGACTCGAATCTCAATCGCACACTCACACACACACACACACACACACACACGATCGGACGTAAATTAGAAAATTGCCAGGTATAAAGTATAATGTGTTTTAAAACTGATAATTTCCATTAAACAATAATTCGGGGTGTATACGCGCACGAGCACGCACGCACGCCGAGGCGAGGCGAGGCTGAGTTTGTTGCGTGTGCGCGATTCTTGCGCACGTTAGATGCGTGTTCTCATCGCCGGTGAATGCGCGCAGCAGCAACGATGTTGCAACGTCTTCGACGACGTCGAAGCTTGCACGTACACACGCGGACCACACGATGCAACTTGCAGACAGTGCGCACACATAAACACATACAAACTTCCAGGCCCGTCCTCAAGGGGATTGAATCATATTTACTAGCTGAGCTATCCAACAAAATGAAGATAAATTAGTATCAATACAGTGGATCCCAAATGGAGTTTGAACTAGAATTATTTCTGGTTTGGAGGATTTGTCATTATTACGAATTATTCAGTTACAAGGACCCTGAATCAGAAACTTCAATTTGACTAATCATGTAGTCCTGAAGCTTATCGAATTCTTGAAACAAATTCATGTAAATTTTGTTGAATAGTTTGTGTTTTATATAACGCCAAAGTCAAGCATGTAGTAAGATCATAAACACGATACAATAGTTCAATATAAACATTTGTTCCATCATGTTTCATGGCTTTTCATAAAAAAAAAACATCCAATGGCAAAAACTGGCATCAACCATTGTTTAAATTGATCTGCAGTTTAGCCATGAAACATACGTTTGCCGCTTGGTAACAAACGTTTTTTTACGAATAATAACAACATTTTAAATTATAAACTTAAATTCATCCATTAGCTTTTCAAATATCTAGTCGGCTCCGTAGTGGTTTCCTTTAGTACAGCGATGTACAGTGCTAAACGTTCCGTGAAGATTTGTACGTTCAGGCGCACCTATTATTCCGATAAACGATGCTCTGCAGTGGCAACGATTAGTTCAAGGTATCCAGCATTTTGTGAGTCTTCGAACACGCCTTTGACCGTTCAATCGTCCACATTCTGTAATCAATCGGATTCATGTGGGCCGTGTGGGGCGCCATGAAGAAAAGACGGGTTTTCACGTCTTATTTTAATTGGCCTCGTGGACTGGCGCTGAGTCCCGTTGTAACGTGTGAAGTCTGAAGTTCGTCACCAACAGAGTCATGACGCCCCGAAGAAGGTCAGGCCTATAATCCTTTGTTGAATTTGAGAAAATGTTCAACGAAAACAAGGAATATTGTTGACGTAAATTTCAGCCCTGACAGTTGGTTTTGACGATTTTCGACGATTGCAAAGTTGTTGAGACGTCCAGTGCACATGTTCCGGTCGTTTTGATGATTGTGCGCTTGATTAACATTTCAGAATTAGTCTGTCTTTGAAAACAATGCATTCAGCAGCGACGTAGACGCTTTGCTTTTCATTGGAGCCTAACTCGCTTGTTTTCAAAAGTGGGGCTCTGGAATGTGTGTATCTTGTATCCTTGATTATATGTTCACAAATATCGATTTGCCGCCCCTATTCTCGATTCCTTCCAATCTCACGAGCGATACTCGTTTTTTACACTGAAACAGGTTCAAAATAGCAAAATTGCACTTCTACGGTTTCTAGCTGGGTTTGGACGAAATGTCAAATAATCACAACCTCAGAGAATACAATAAAAGCAAAAAAGACATTTGTTGTGATAAACCAATAGACATAATATGTCTATTGATAAACCATGTGGTCCGTGTTTTTCATTGTCACCTTGTATGTCTCGAAGTTATAGATACATTTGTTTGTGTTTACAGATTTGGGTTCAATTTGTTGAGTCCTCAACCATGAGACGACCCTGAACACACACACACACACACCGAACACCGAGAGATCATTGGCAGCGTAGCGCCCCTCACGTGCTTGCTGTATGTGTGTGTATGTGTGTGGCTAACATACGCTCATCATCACGTTCGCAACTCGCAACTTGCAACGGACGGGGCGCCCATTGCGCGCGACTAGAGTGCGCGTGCATGCGATCGCATGCGTTCATATGATGCCGCACCGCCACTCTGCACGGTCTTTAGCGAGCGCTCGCACTCGTGTTTACGAGTCCCGTTTGTACATACAGTTGCGGTCAGAGAATTAAAGACATGCGAAAACGCTAAACAATTTTTCAGCCAGGCAGAAGAGGTTTTTTCATATGCAAAAATGTTTCGACAACACTGCGTGAGCCAATTAAAAAAACCTAAGAACAAATTAACCACGGTATCTCAATTGAATTTAGAAGTGAAACGTTAAACGATAAACGCCTGAATGGTTTCATTTTCTGTTTTGCATATGCAGTCATAGAATAATTGAAAATGCATGACGGGAATCTTCAGCACGACAACGATCCCATGCACACTGCAACAGATAAAAGCTACATTCCGGAGTTTTTCGACGGCTTCATAGGATTGCGAGCTCGATAGTCAGACCTGAACCCGATTAAGAATGTCTTGTCCCATGATCAGCGTCTATATGGAAGTCTATATGGAATTGGAGCAACGTATGCTGGAAAAATGTCGAGAGGTGATTGAAATTGTGGGCAATCAAAACAAAATGTTGGAAAAACACAACTTGGAGTCTTTTCCCATCGATAAAACATGCTGCCTCTAATTCTCTGTCCGATCAAGTATGGTTCACTTCTAAACTCAATTGAGAGGCCGTCGTTAACATTTTTCATTGTAGCTTTTCGTAATAGGCTTACGCAATGTTGACGGTACATTTCAGCATTTGAAAAAATGATAAAATCAGGTTCTATCTTCTGCCTGGCTACAAAACTGTTTTGCGCATGCCTCTAAATTCTCCGGCCGCAACTGTACACACACAGCAGACAGAGCACAACACACGTCGATGATGGCGTGAAGAAATCACTGCGCTGCGCAAGCGTTCGTTTGTTTACAGTGAGTAAGTGTGTGTGTGTGTGTGTGAGACCCGAGCCAGCCGCACACACTCAAGAAGCGCTTGGGTGCGAGCGCGCGCGCGCACGTGCGAAAAGGGGTGTGTTGCCGCTGATCGGCCGAAGATCGAATCGATTATTATTTATTTGTTTGTAAGCACCGCAAATTGATATTGAATAATTGAATTCATTCATGGGCGGAACACGCGAGCGCACACGCTCGCCGCACCGCACAGACACGCTCGCACACACGCACACACACACCGGTGAAACACCCCGGTCACACAGACCGGCCACACACACACACACACACACGCATTAGGCGACGCTGGACTCTGCGACTTGCGACTTGCGACCGGCTGCTGACTGCGGATATGCGTGCGTGTGTGCGTGTTGTCGATTGCAGGCGTTTGCGCGCGCGCTCGTAGCGAAAGATGTGATCGCTTCGATAAGAGCGCTCTGGCGCACGCGCACGCATGTCCGCTTTATTACGTGCGGCGAGGAGGAGGATCAACCAACAGCGGTCTTCGAACGGCAAATTTATTGACATTTACAATCCGTATGAGTGATTTTATGAGCACCGGTGTGCAAGTGTGTGCGGTATAGTAGGTTGTTCGATTGGCCTGGGCTGCTGGTGGTCGGTCTCGGTCACGCCAGCACGCCACATTGGCGTCATAAAATCACACCTTCCTCCGGTGTGTCACCAGCAGCGCATGCGGTTTGCATATGTTTATGATCGTTTTAGCAATTCGATTACGCTTGCACCGCATATCGCATATTCTTCTACTTATGATTGGACATTGGACGCATGCGAAGTTGCATAGGTGTGTGGACGCGCCAGATTTCACGGAGGTGTTGGCGTGCGAACGAGCGGTAAATCGGATATATACTATAACAAATAACAACGTGGGCAGCAATGCGGAGAGATGGTCCGAAAACAGTGTAACCACTTCGCTATTTGAACTCTAAAAATATCGCAGGAATCGTTATTCGATGCCCATCATTCTCACAAACCCATTGAGCAAAATAGTACACAGATGAGAGCACAGAGGACGACTTGTACTTTATTCTGGTTAATAACAGATGCCGCTGCAATCGAGTTACCAAAGACACACCATTCGGGTCTCGCGTTCACTCAAGTGTTGCATAACCAAAGGCTGAGTCGCATTTTACTACCTCACGATGGGAGTTCCTGTGAGATCTAGTACATCCAACTATCGCATTTGACAGCGCAGCAGCAGCAGTGCTGCCATTTTGAAATTTGAAAAAATGCTAAATCCAGGAGGAAAACATCGAAAACATGTTAGAAGTATTCTAAAATTTTGATGCTGTGTATTCTGGCTTTTCATTTACGTACTGCTTATATACTTTGTATATATAAGCAAATAACGCTAGCCGCGTTTTGCGCGTATATGTATTTGTAAATTGTTCATTCTCCTCATCCAAAACACACATCAATACGGAATTCATTCATTAGCAGCGCATACCGGCGCAGACAAAACTGCAGAATGTCAACAATCAAAGTTCTTGTTACCGGCGGAACCGGCCTTGTCGGCCAATCCATCCGGACGATCGTCACCGAGCAACAGTCACCGAATGAGGAGTGGATTTTCGTCGGCTCCAAAGATGCGGACCTCACGTAAGCCTCACCTTACGATCAACGAAAAATACTGGTTCTAATCCGCGTCCATCGACCCCGCAGTAATCTGGCTGCCACGCAAGCTCTCTTCGACAAACATCAGCCCACACATGTGGTTCATTTGGCCGCCATGGTCGGTGGCCTGTTCCACAATATGGCTAATAATCTGGATTTTTTGGTAAGTATAGCAGGTGGTTGATCAAGAATAAATTCCAGAACCAAATTACAATTATTCCTCCCGCAGCGTATCAACATGCAAATCAACGACAACGTGCTGGCCGCCAGCCACGCGAACCGAGTGCGCAAAGTCATCTCGTGCCTGTCCACGTGCATCTTCCCCGACAAGACAACCTATCCGATAGACGAGACGATGGTAAGCAAACGCCAAAATTAAACCCGCATTTTGCCTCTGACACCGAGAATCTCTCTCCATGTGCAGATCCACAACGGACCACCGCATCCGTCCAACTTTGGCTACAGCCACGCCAAGCGGCTGATCGACATCACCAATCGGGCCTACCACGAGCGCCACGGCAGCGTGTTCACGTCGATCGTGCCGTGCAACATTTTCGGGCCGCACGACAACTTTGCCGACGGCGTCAGTCACGTGATTCCCGGCATGATGCGTCGCATGTACGCGTGCATGACGGCGGAGGGGGACGAGCGTGCGCAGGAGGAGCGCGAGTTCAGCGTGTTCGGGACGGGTCGACCGTTGCGCCAGTTCATCTACTCGTTGGACCTGGCGAGGTTGATCCGGTGGGCAGTGACGAACTACGAGAGTGTGGAGCCGTTGATTTTGTCGGGTGAGTTTTGTGGATACGAACTGGATGCCGCAACCTACGTAAATGAAACATATTTTAATGGCTCGATTTAAAATCAAATTAACTTAGTCGTTATGGCAACTTGATGCTGGACAATCAATAAGTATTGCACAAAATGATTTGTTTAATTTCAAATGGGTTGATCCGCACTAGAACGAATCCACTCGACGAAAAGTGATAAGGATCTATACAAATATAGCTCAAATGAGCTTCAAATTCTTCTTTTTCGAAGTAAAGTATAGTGATGTTTTCTCGGACAGCCATTTCCGATGAACGAAAAACGACTAAAAGGCAGAACAGAAACTCCGTGCCATTTACTAGAAGGGCACAATTTTAAGATGATATCATTTATGAATATTCAACATAGATCTATCAAACGACTCAAAACAAAAATTTACAACGATCGAACTTTTGGTTCGTTTGATATTTAATTTTCATTGAAGCCGCTTTTGTTATTGCGAAGGAATAAAAATCGTTTTTCGAGTCTTTGTAAAACGCTGTTTATTTATATGAAAAAAATGGGCCAAACCATGTCTTCAGAAAATGTTATATGGGTTTCAGCAAAAAAAAATTAAAAACAAAAAAACGTACTGGTCATTTGGACAACGACGATGATACGCGTACAAGACGCCCAAATGTGGAATTTACAAAGAAAACATCTAGAAGTCCACAAAATATCGATGATACTCTACAAAAATTTAACAAAATGTTTACATTTTTCTTGGATATGTTCTTGCCGCGCGACCACAAAATACATACAAATGTATATACTTACGTGGTGTTATTTCTGAGAAGTGTTTCGGTTGAGCTATTCTTTTTAATATATTTGTGACAATGGTTGTTCCCAGACACCATCACCATTTTCCGAGGTTCAATTGGTTGTTATCTTAGTGAATAAGGAGGTATAAAGTCTCTCCTAATTAAGAAAAACACAACATCAGAATGGTGTCTATAATTTGAGACTCAGAAGGATTACTACCTAAAAAAAGGATTTACAAAAAATATAGACTAATGCATTACATTTGTTTAGCTATTGAAGCTCAAAATGGACAAGAATGACGAGTTAAAATGTGATGTTCCACCACGCTGTATCACATGTGCATGGTAACGATAGCGAAAATCAATGGATAGTGCTATGAATTGCAGGCATATTTACGTTAATATCCGGAAATGGCTCTTAATGACTAAGGAGTGCGGCTGAAAAAAACGCATAACTTTATAAAAATTATGAACCTGTGCAGCAATATTTAAAAATGAAATCAAAGTTATTTCTGTTTATGATTATTTGTATTATTCAGATATCAAGCTTCCCGGAATACCTTCAATTTTTCGATTTTTCATAGTATCTATAACCTTCTTCGCCTTCGTCCTACCTTCAATTTTTCGCCTTCGGTTTTAATCCATTGTTTTTCCAAATCTTGGATGTTGTTGGCATTTATAACTTGTCGACTTCAATTGTCTTTTTACTAGAGCTCAATACCGCTCCATTGGCCGAAGTTATGGATAATTTAAAGGGTGTGCCTCCCTGGGCACAAATGTCCTCATATCACCATTATACCAGTCAATCTCATAAGACTTATGATGACACGACACTAAATAAGGCCAGAATATCTAGACTTTATAAGCTTTCGAATGAATGGTTGGAGCCTTTTCTAGAGGCACTCCTTGATATTTATATTTCGGTTCCATCGCGCCACATGTGATGAACGATATGCTAAAATCATC
>JANTBZ010087331.1:0-18660 GCA_024741255.1 Exechia fusca | reverse complement strand
GTACTGTTTTCTGATAGATTAAAGTGCCGCTGGAGACAAAACATATCTAACAATGTTGTTATACGGGCTCTGCCCCAGACGAAACAAATTGTCACAATTTAGGGTTTACTCTGTATAGCCCACTTGCGCATCGTGCACATATCGTGCTTAAGGTTGTGAGCATAATTGAGCACAATTGAACAAGATAAAATCGTGTTGAAACTTCGGAACAGTGTTTGGTTCTGATCGAACGCGATTAGGCTGAATTTTTTGATAAATGTGTGACAATATATAAATTATGTTTCCATTTCTACATTCTGTAGTTCAATCGGTAGTCATGTCAGTGGTTAGAGAGCGATAGCATACAAAATGCAACAGTAGGATCGAACGAAGGAATCAACAAATTGGGCTATGAATTACTGTCCCATCAACTGTATTCTTTGGATTTGACCCTAAAAAAATGACTCCAGGCAAAGAATTCCATTCGAATTAGGGAGTCGAAATCGAGAATTATTAATATTTCGCTATATTGTAATAGGTGAAATCATTTCGAAAGGAATCGTGATGTTGAAAGACCTCTGAATTGAAGCTATCTGGCTGAAAGTAAACACTTTATTAGAATACAAAAAGTTTTCATCAAAAATGTTGGTCCTTCATAGCTAGTCAAATTACTTATTAGCCTCTCAATTGAAGCTTATCAAATGATAACTTGAAATTAGTAAAACAAAACATATTTCGTATTATGAGCAAAATTGAATCTCAACGAGCCACGGCCACGAGTAACTTTATCTTGTAGTGTTACGGTTTATATGTTCATAATTATCCTGAACCAACCTAATGTTTATTCATCACAACTACTATACTGTCCTAGGTCGAAATTAGTTTCAGTTGTGTGTGCGTCACTTCAACACCAACCCATCGCCATCACGGTAATGGTGATGGCGGAGTGTGTGGCGAGTTCGGGGGCGCCAAATGTGGTTATACCGCTTTTGAACGTGTGTTGGTGTCGGTATGCACATGCACATGGAGCACATGTGCAACGAATACAAATATACATACAGAACACACACACACACGTCTTACACTGTGTGGCTGTGAAACCCTACAAGCTGCGCGGAGCGCAGTCGAGCGATGCGCTTACACGGAATTCTGGCACAAACGGGTTGCGGCGACTGCACGCCTTCGATATATCGACGACGGCGGCGGCGGCAAAACTGTATCGATAAAGTGTTTAGTCACCGGTGTGGTTCTATAGCGAGCGCGCGTCCAATTTACGCCATTTACCACGAATTCGATGCATTGGCTCGAGCACCGATTCTTCAGTCCAGGCGAGGGGCTTCACTTCCATTTGGTAACAATTCTCTAGGAAGTGTGATATATAAATGCTGAGCACATTGTATGATTCTATCGAATTAATTAATTAATAGTATTCATTACAAAATACGGTTCAGTTGGTGTTGTATTATAAATCCCGCTGAATCATATGATTGAAACACAATGGATTAACCTGAGTGTTAACTGTGGATTGAGAGCTCTGGATCCGTTTCTTCTGAACTTCGTCCGTTGAATCATATGCATTTCTGAACTATCGTAGACTAAGGATCATGATTTGATTTCCAAGTTTCGTCAGAAGAGTTGGAATAGTGTGATTGATGAATGCTGAAGATTTTATTTTTCGACAGAAAAATCAAAGTGTATCGGTTTTAAAGACGTGAAACCGATTCCCCGCATATCCATCGACCTATTGATTTATGTGGCACGGCATACGTACAAAATCTACTCGAGCGCTAACCGCTAACACACTCACTCGCACACAATCCAAACCAAGCGTAATGTAATCCTCCGCGCTGCTGGCCAAACTGCATCAGCGCAACAAAACCGCGCGCGCGCGCGCGTTAACGACAAACTATGCATACGAGCGCGTGTGTGTGTGTGTGTGGGTTCACTGCTGTGTTGTGCAAGGCGAACGCGAATATCGCGCATTGAATTTATCAGCGACTGGGGGCGCACTGAATTCGATACTTGCGCACAAGCTCGCGGTTTGCGCACGTCGTCACCACAATTTGTGAGCGAGTAGTGTTTGGGGCGTCAATGTTGCGTGGTGCGTGGTGCGTGTGCCTTTGTGTGCCACGACGACGATGGCGAGCGGGCACTGCGGGGGCCCTAAATGCAGACTATGGCACTGTGTTGGAGCACAAGGGAGGAGTACGTAGTTGATCATAACAATGAGAATGCGGCTATTAATATTGAAACTAGATATACTATTTTCGATTCGAATTTATTGTTAATTACTACATGGTTCATAAAGTCCCGGTAAATTGATTGTTCTGGTGCCACCACTCCGAATTCGATAACATTTTACGAAAGTTTCAACTTCTAAAATCGGAATATAAAATTATCATAACATTCCATCCAGTAGTTTGAATGTTATGCAGTTTATTATAACACGAGGTTCAACATATTCAACCAGATAGAAAAAAGAGAATTTCTGAAAGAAAAAGTGCGACTGGAGCAAAAAAAAACGTTTGGTTTCAAAATTCCGTACCGGGTATTTGGACACCGAAGATGATAAGCGTAGTGAACGCATAAATTCTGCAGTTCCTGACGAGAACATCAAGAATTCCATGACTTGATTTCGGAATTCATAAAGCATGGAACTTGGAGATGGCTGCCACCCTGAAGTTATGATAAAAATGTTCATAAATATAGTGCATACGCCTTTGGATATGTGAGAGCTCTTTGCGAAGTGGCGTCCACAAAAAACGCATAAGCTCACAATCGAACATTTCAATAATTGTTTTATCATCCGTATTCGGCTCTCAGCGACTATTATTTATATCCAAATTTAAAATGGTGGCTCCAGAGAATGAATGAGGCACTCTGAATCGATAACAAGAGAATTTAGCAGGGTTCAGCGACGAATACTTTTTGAAGGGGATCGGGCAGGACCACTGGATTCAGGCTATCGGTCTTTAAGGAAACAATGTAGAGGAAAACAACAAAATGTCATCAAGAAGTTTGTCTTTCCATAATTTGTCCATACACCATTAGTTCTCCATATCCTCCAACAAAGGGTGCAATATTTCAATATTCCATTTCAATATTAAACTGCTTTATTTTGGCCTAGGAGCAATGGCAAGAGTCCTGACATAGGCATACGTATATAATTAACTTGTCTCTACTTCCACTCCCGAAAGCCAATCGCTTCGATGTACAACGTACTCTCCCCCTGTGCATTGAGCCAACGCTCGCCTGCGTCCTACGCACCGCACAGCACAACGCAAACACCGCATAAAGTTATCGCAATTACTTTAGGTGCGCGTGCGCAAATAGTCTCGCGAACAACGCCAGCATCAACACACAAAGTTGGTGCAGTCTGCGCGGCAGCTCAACCGCACAGAGTGACACACGCCACACGCGCGCCAGTTCGACCAGCACCAGCACACCAAATAGCGAATAGGCTTTTCAAGTGGAATTTATTGGAAGCAACATTGTGTGCGGTTTTTCGCGTGTTGTGGCTGTTTCGGTAATATCCGCGCGCGAGTTTGACTGTTTTTATGCGCTCTAATTGAGGTTGCGTGCGCTTAATTGATCGTTGATGGTTTATTGACAGTTTCCGAGAAGTGGCACTCGCTGTTTGATGAGTTTGAGTGTGTGCAGAGTGCAGAGCGGATACGTGTTCGATGAACTGGATGTAATTTTATGAGATCTTGTTTGTCCGATGCTCTAACAAGCAATTCTTCGATGATGTCTAACGTGACACGTTTCTGAGGAAATTACAAGATGTGAGCGCGGAATTCATCTGAAATGATTCTTAATTATACCATATTTTAATGGGAGTTCCCTTCTAGATTAAGAGTGTTTTAATACTCAAACACGCTCCGACTGGGACACGTGTGTCACAATTGTGTATTTATGTACATACATGTTTGATCATTTTGTCATTATTAAATGTTGATGTGTACAATTGTATCGTTTTTTCAGTTTTTCATTATTGTTTTATTCGTTTTTTTCCTTTGTTTCTGTGCATGTCCGACCACCACCACAAACAACACATCACACCACACATCACGCCCAACGCAGACGCCCCCACGTTCTCGCGTCACCCACGTCTCGACTCCACCGAGTCCACCGACATGGACTCGGCCATCGGCCACCCCTCGGCCTCAGCCGCCGCCGCCGCTCGCGGCCACCTGCTCAACGTGCCCGCAGCCGACAGCGACGACTACAAGCTGGTCTTCATCAGCAGCTCCGAAACGTCATCGCTGCGTGATGCTTCCTCAGGCAAAGAAGACGCCTCCGACGAGGACGCCGCCGCAGCCAGTGGCTCCGAGCACTCATCGCTGTCGTCGGCCAGCCAGCCCCAGTCGGCCACCGACGACTGCGACTGGGACTACTTCGAACCCGGAGTGACGCCCAGCGGCGAGACTCCGTCGCCGTTCGCCTCTCCGGCTGCGATGCGCCGCCAGCGGAGCCTGCGCAGAGGCGGGTCGCCAGCCACAACGTGGCTAGATTCGCCGGTGCTCTCCGATAGACGGCGATCCGTGCGACCGCTGGTCGAATCGCCGTTGGTCGCTTGGCAGCAGAAGCGCGCAGATGGAACGGACACCGGTACCGATGAGGAGCCGCCGCCACCACAACAACGCGCCGCGCTCAAACGCACCACTCTGCTGAACACTATCGATGACGACACTATCAGCTCCTCCGATCCGGAGTGGCAGCAGCGACGGCAGGCTCCGACGCCGGCCAAGCTCAAGCACAAGCATCAGCATCAGCAGTCGAAAGCCACTGCGGCGCCCACTCCGCCAACCGCCTGCAATTGCGGTCGCCTCGCCGCCGCCATGCAGCCGCACTACGTCCCCATCCCGGTTCCGGTTCCAGTTCCCGTCCCGCTAGCCGACTTCCGCAACTGGTCGGCCAGCGATCTGCTGCTGTGCACCGCTCAGCGAAACGGTGCCGCCCAAATGGGCGCCCTGCAGCAGCGCCAGGCCGCGGACATCTTGCGGCGGCTGTGGAGCACGGCGACGGCGGCGCCCGGGCTGCTGCAGCCACTGCGACAACAATATGCACAGCAGCAGCAGCAGCAGCAGCGGCAAGCGAACCGCGACCAGCCGCAACATAAAGACAACGGAGACGACGACGGCGACGACGACTGCAGCAATACTGCGGCGGACCCTGCCCCAAGCGAGTCAAAACCGGTCGCCGGCGACGACCACGAGCACGCCGACCGGTCGTGCCGCAGTCAACTGGAAACCAACGACGACGATGCCATCGGCGTCGACGATCCGCATCGTCGTCGCAACAACAGCAGCAGCATAAATAGCAACAGCAACGGCAGTCGTCCGCAACGTCGTCGCTGGGCGCCGGCGCATCCCATAACCGGATTCATTATTGGCAACATCATTGCTGCGCAGAGCGACGACGAAGACGAAGACGCAGACGCAAATCGTGCCGACAACGTGCCGATCGGCAGTGCGACCGCAACCGTCGACAGGCGCAGACCAACATCGGTGCAGCCGCGTCACGCTTCGCTGTCTGCGACGGCCAGTGCCGAGTCCAATTCCTCTTCGTCGTCTTCATCTTCGTCGTCGTCGTCGACGCCTCCGCCATTGCCGACGTCGGCGTGCCCAACGCTGCACGCTACGCAGGCGGATTATCGCGTGCATGGTGCTGCTGAAGCTGCTGCGACTGACGACGATGTCGATGAGGCACACGCCAATAAGCCGTCCATCAACACCTCCGCGCGATATCGCCCGAGCGAACACGAGCACGATAAGACTACTCTGTTGGCTGCAACAACAACGACACCAAGCGGCGCCGCAAAACATCATTACGACACAGCACTGCGGCTCCAAAGCCACTCGAACGCGGCGAAACCAAACACCGCCGCGATACGCTCGAGTGGCACCTGTGCAGCTGTTGCGAGCAAGGCAAACGACGACGACGCTAACGCGCTGCTGTCGATGACTCGCCGCCGCAGTACATCATCATCGGCGGCCAGCAGTACAGCGCTGACCGAGCACGAACGCGGCCGCGCCGCAGCCGAACAGCAGCCGCGAATTACCGCACCACCGCCAGTATCAGCACCGGTAATTCGGTCGGACGCGCGAATTATCGCTGACCATCGACCGCATCACGACTGCGAAGAGCCTCATCGTCGAGTCGTTGACCCATCGTCGCCGCCGGCGGCTGACGAGGCGGTAACCACCACCAGCAGCACCAGCAGCAGCATGACGCCGCAACAGCAGCGCCAGCCGTTCGCTGAACCGACCGCAATGGACGTCGACGAGGCGGCCGAGGCAGCAGCCGCCGTGGCAGCAGAGGCGGCCCTGATTCACATTGAAGCCGTGCCTGAGACCGACGCAAATGCCGCCGACAGAACAACGCCCGACAATCGCCCGCAGCACCGCCATCGACAAGCCGCCCCGAATGGTGCCATCGAACTGCGCCAGCTGGTCGACAACAATGCCGATGCGGCGGCCGCAGGCGGTTATCTGCTGATCGATACGGTGGCCGGCTTTGCGTCCGGGTCGGGTTCGTCGGAGACGGATTCATCGGCGGCGAGCAGCGACAGCGATTCGGAGGCCGAGGCCGATGATAACGACGATGACAGAGGTCGCATGCAACGAAGCTACGACGTTTCGCTGGCTGAAGTTGAAGACGCCTCGGAGGCGGACGCGGATGCAATGGCCGACGGCCTGATGCCCGCCGACGTCGTGTCCAGCAGTGCGTCCGCATCGGCATCGACCAGCGATGCGGACGGCGACAATGACGACGAAGACACCGCTCTATCGCCGGCCAGCCGTCGGCCAACGCGTCGCCAGCGCACCAAGCGATTCGCCAGGGTGTTTGTGGTCAATCGAGGCGCCGGCGCCCATCGTCGGTCGACCGGATCCGGTTCGGCGTCGCAGAGTTCGTCGGACGATGCGGCCGGCGACGATTCGTCGTCGGACAATGACACGGACTGTGGTGGCGAGGAAGAGGAAGAGGAGGCGGATGCGGATGGCGACGGCAGTGGCGGAATCATTGTGCTGAACTATGTGAAACGTTTGGACGAAGTGAGTGGCGAAGTGAGTGATTCAGTGCAAGTGTTGGATGTAAACAGTGACGATAACGAACAAGCGAGTGCGAATCGCGGACAAAGTGTTGTGCTGATATCTAATCGATCGACAGACGTCGTCGCGTGCAGCGATATCGATGGTGGTGATAGTGATGTGGCGACGACAAGTGACGACAACTCCGACTCAGACGAACATGGGCCGCGAAACTCGTTCGATTTGCCCGCGGGCAGCGACATCGACTCAACCGACTCAACCGACGAGGAAAACACCGTTGCTGACTTATGCAACGACCGAACCGGAATCGAAACGACTCCGACCGTGGCGGTTTCCTCGTCGAACAAAAACGGCCAATTCCGCGCCGTCGAAACGATCGATTGTACGCCCACAAACACAAACGACGACGCGCATGCGATAATATCAAACGAAGGCGTCGACACAAACAATCAATTGCACACAACGCAGCTGCATTCGACGCAGTCGCAAATCCGCCCAGAATCTAAAAATAATAATCGCATTAGCGGAACACAAACGGCGACAGAGTGCAGCATTGCTCAATCGAAAGTGTGCAGCAGCGACGACGACGACGACGACGTCATCGAAACGGGCGACGGCGACAAAACCAGTTTGGCTGCGCAACCAGAAACGCCAGCCGCCAGCGAGAATCGTATTGCTGCTGCTACTGCTGTCGAGTCTGAGACTGCGAGTGGAAACCAGCGCAACGATGACGGCGACAATGCACATTATGATTGTGTTCCACACGAGCGTGCATCGATGGCGATCCGCTTCGGCGACCACGACGACGACGACGACGACGATCAACAGCAACAACAACCTGGCAACGACCAACACTTGTTTGGTAATGCCTCAACAAACAAACAACCGTCATCGTCAGCAGCCAAATCGTCAGCGTCACAGCAGGTTTCCCCTCTCGCTGACGATGACGACCACAATGACAACAGTCGAACAGCACGCTCAGGTGTTGCCGATGACGATGATCGTGGCAGCGGCAGCACAAACAACACAAGTACCTGTGAAAGCAGCAGCGTTCACGCCAATGCCAACACGACGACGACGACGACGGCGTCCGAAAATGAGCTCGCTCTCGCAGCACATGCTCAGCTCAGCAGCGATCGTTCGGCAGCAACAGCAGCAGCCGCTCGACTGCTGTCAGTCCAACGCGAGCGTTCACCGTCAGCGGATGAACCCATACGATCGTATCACGACGTCGGTGGTGATGTTGATGGTGCCGCCGCGAAATACACCAGTCTTGTGATGATCACGCAACAGCACAGCAATTCGCACACGGCAGCCGCGTCTGCCTCCGCGTCCGGGTCCGCCTCGTCCGCCGCGTCCGCCCAGCCACCGGTGGCCACGCCGCGAACATCGATCGGGGCGTCGTCGTCCGCCACCGTCAGTGTAGTGACCAGTGATACGACGCGCATTGTGCACACAACTCAACACCACAGTGAACACGACGACAACACGACACAACACACCTCTGACCGCGACCACGAACATTCCGCCATCGTGGTGGTGCAGCACACAAATCGCAGCCAGAGCTGGCAGCCTCAGTCCGCACGCGACTACGTGAGCGCACGATCCGCGATCGGTGTCAGCGACAGCGATGACGCAGCGCAGCGCGTTTCGTTTGATCCGCAAGCGCGCTCGCGTCGCGATCGCAATCTTGAGTACGCGGAAGACGAACGAGACAGTGACGACGCGGACGATGACGTCGACTATGACGACAACGACGTAGACAATGCCTCACCCGATCAATCCGCCGCTCCGCTGGCGCGCAGCGATCGCCTGCAAAAGATCCTCGCTGCCGACAGCTGCTCCTCCAGCTCCGATCACGTGACCGTCGTCACCGGAGCGGACACGCTGTCCGCCGTGGTCTGTCTCGAAGACGGCCTGGCCGACGATGACTCGTGGGTGGAGGAGATCAGCCAGGACGAGGAGGACTTTGCGACAACGACACCGACCGCCTCCGATTCGGAGGGCGGCGAGTCCGGAGAGGAGATCATGATGTGCAGGCCAGTGGATCGGGAGGAGGAGCTGCGCGGATTCAATCGGGCGTCGATTGACTTTACGCTGCACACGATCGTCGAGGAGAGCTGCGAGGAGAGCGATGCAGAGGCGACGGGCGGCGGCTCGGTGGAGCGGCGGACGCACCCGGCTGGCCGGCATAATCGGTTGTCCGCCTCCGAGCTGGAGAAGTACTTCTTCTATGGGCTGGGCGATGGGCGGCCGGCGACGATATCGGATACGGTGGGCGATGGCGAGGAGGAGCTGGAGGAGGACAGCGATCCGTCGGAGAGCGGCAGCAGTATCTGCAGTGAGAATATGGACTCGCTGGCGGTGGGAGGGACGGCCACGGCATCGACGACGACGGCGACGACGGCGGGAGAGGATCAGAGCATCGAGTCGATGGGTGGCGGTGGTGATTTGGCGGCTGGTGGGCGTCCGGCGGACTTGGCATCGTCGCGGCTGGAGAAGTACTTCCTGTCCGGGTTCATGGGCTTCGATGCGAGCGCCCAGCATGGCGAGCAGACGGATGGCAGTGGCAGCGTGGGCAGCGATAGTGAGGGCCGACCGAGTCCGGAGCAGCGACGCAAGCGGCTGGTGCGGGCGCGCGGGACGCCGAGGTCGCATAATTCGTCGTTGGACAACCTGCTGGCGGCCACGGCGGCGTCGACTTCGATGGCTGCCGGAGCTTCGACGTCGGAGCAGATCGCGGGGGCAGCTGACGCCAACGAATCGATGGGCATGTCGTCGCCGAGCAGCGAGGAAGACGACGACGTGTGCGAGGAAACTGTGATATACATGGAGCGGGCGGAGAGCAGCACCCCGGAGCCTGGGCCGTCCAGCAATCCATCGTCCTCCGGAGCAGGCGATCTGTCGCTGCTGCAGCTGCCCGCCAGCAGCAATCTGGTGCAATCGAAGAAGCAGCACAGTCGCGACAGCGGCTTCATCGGCAGCAACGACGATCTGCTGAAGAGCAACGACAGCGAACAGCAGCGATCGCCGGAACTGCGCTATGGCGAGCTGCTGGAGGAGATCGAAGAGGATCAGGGTGAAGCAAGGGAATCTGAGGCGTCCGGCGTAACGGCTGAGCCGAACGCGGAGCAGCAGTCGGCTGAAGTGGACAGCACATCGGCAACATCAGCCCAATCCCCCCGCATGGCCAGCACCTCTCAGCTCTCGCGCAAGGACAGCTTCAACAACTGGAGCTCCGACGAGGAGACGAATCTCATGATGTCCAAGATGCGTCAGTTCTTCAAGACGCTGGTCGTCGCGAGCGCCAATGCGCACAGCCAACGTTCCGCCACGTCGACGACGGCAACGCCACCTCTCTCATCCACACCGATCGCCAATCGGCAGCCACCGCCAGCCGCATCCGTCGCCCAGAAACCCGCCCAGCTGGCCTACTTCGAGGCGGAACTGCGGCGCCTCATGAAATCGGTGCCCGGCATCAACGATGCCCAAGTGCGCGAGATCGTCGAGTACCTGAGCAGCGAGGACACCTGGTCCGACTCGTACGACTCCTCGGACTACACCAGCTCCGATCTGGAGGCGGGTTCGAGTGCTGGCGCAGCCTCGGCCAAATCGGCAGAAAAAGCAGCGCTGCAAGAGCAGATCTCGGCCAGCTGCCAGGAGATCATCGAGAACTTTGATCCGGCGCTGGGCGGCGGCGACGAGGAGGGCGATCGAGGGGATGGCGGAACGGCGCTGGTGTACCAGAAGCTGGTGGCGTCGTTCTCGAAGATGGCCGCAGCGACGACGGCAACGCCAATGACGGTGGCGACGGCGTCCACTTCGACTGAGATGCCTGTTCCGCCCGCTTCCGCCTCGCCTCCGATCTTCGCCAAGGTCATGTCGCACATTGGCACCCGCCTCGTTGCCCTCATGCACGAGGTCAGCAGCGGCGAATCGCAGCACTCGAGCGCCGCTTCGACTCGTCTTCCTGCCCATCGTAAGCTCCACCAGAAGATCTCCGCGACCACGACCGAGGACGACGACGATGGCGACAGCAGCACTTCGGACAGTCATCTGGCCGCTGAATTGGGCGAAGGCCCAGGCTTTCTGCAACTGCCGCGCAGCAAGTCGCATGACCTGCTGTTGGGCGGAGGCGGAGGAGGACCTCCGCGGGCAGGAGCCCATCATCATCAGTCGACGGGTGGCGTCAGCGATGCTAGTGGCTGTGGCGGCGGCGAGGCCAGTGACTACGAGCGGTATTCGTGGCGAGGGAGTTTCGAATCGGCGCTGCTGGCAAATGGCGATTCGCGGACGAAGCTGACGACGCTGCCCGACTCCGTGGCAGCGATGAGCGCTGCTCAGAAGAGGAGATCCGCTGGTGATTTGCTGTTCAATGCCGGACAGGCTCTGAGCCGAGAACAGCTGGATCGGGTGCGAAGTTGTGGCAGTATTGGTGGGGTGGAGCAGGAGATTGAGGCGGCGCAGTTGTGGACTTCATCAACGGCCACGGAGTCAACTGTGGGTGGTGCTGACAGCAAATCAATCGCTGGCGCCCAATCGCAACGGAATCGCCGACGTTCCAGCATTCCGGGAGCCTCAGCCGGGGCGGCCAATTCCGATACGGATGACAACAGCTCGGAGGAGGAGCGCAGGTTCGCAATTCGATCGACGTTGCCGCGAAGCTTGCAATCGGTGGTCGCCACTGGCACCGGATCATCGAATTCGCTGCCCCGGCTGTCGCAGCAGCAACAGATGGCGATGAATGCCCAAACGACGGCCGGTGCTTCGTCGTCATCTGGAGTGAAAAGTGCGCGCTATCGTCCGCCGGGTTTCGTGAGTCGAGCCGGCTCGATGTTGTCGGCCTCGGCGTCTTCGGTTTCCGCCACGGCATCGTCGGTTTCGTCTGCATCATCTGCATCGACGTCCGCGACATCGACGCTGCTGGCAGCGGGCAAGAAATCCCAATCGACCAGCGGACTTCAGCATCATCAGCAGCAGCAGCAGCAGCTTCCTCAACATTTGCCACCGATGTTTGCGAAGCGAGAGAGTCGACGACGTGTTCAGTCGATGTACAGTCATGGTGAGCTTATGATTTGAATTTTTTATGTTTTATTATATTTTAATTAGAACCGCTAGGCCAGACGTTCGTTTTGTCCCGTAATACACATTTTAGTTTTCGATTGTTCGGCTATGTTATGTTCTTACTTGGTTCTTCATTTAGACGAAGAACATAATTTCCTGAAAATTGGTTGATGTTTCAATGAGTTATCGATATTCTAGCGGACATCTTACGAAATTCGAAATTCATTTTGAAAACTTCTCGTCGGTCTGCCAAACTTTAACACGCGATGTCTTTATTAGTTTGACGTTCACCATCAATCTCTGAATTTCACCAGATAAAATATTACATATCTGCATGTTGCTAAACGAGTTGACAGAAAATGTTCCAAATATCATATCAAATATAATGTTGTTCAATCTCTAATTCTCTGACATTTTACCTCAGAGAGATAGAAATCATGATTGTAGAATGCAGAACATTTTATCATGTCATCCATCGATGCAGAACGCGTGACCCGAATCTGTTGTTATCGATGTGTAACTGCTGCTGTGCCGCACCGGAAAGGGCGGAAAAACGACACCCAAACAGCACCCATTACAAACTCAATACACCATCAATCTAATAATCAAGTTAAATTGAGGCCGGCATTATCCGCCTGCTACCGCGGCCGTTCGATCGCTGCCAATAACCATTGAAACTTTTCAAATGGCATTGCACATCGACGCGTAACATTTACATTGATCGGGATTGGGGATGTGAATAAGTTTGCAGCATGTTGCTCATTTTACATATTTAGATTGGGCTCTCTATTGTATCGTTCTAGATGAATAGTCAATTTTTGAAGCAAACAAATCTCGGAGTTATCAGTGCTATATTATGCTTCTATACGAGCCTTGAAACAACCCTCTGAACATCATGACATCGTTCGTTTTCAAGGATGTATGGAATAATCGTAGGCAATAAAATAATTTAGACATTTTCAGATCACTCAACTATCTAATTCCATCGTAATATAACGAATATGCCATCATACTTAAATGTGCCAGAGCATACTAAACAGTCCAAGTAAAACCTAATACGACGAGTTCAAACACCCAAAAACCAAACTTTATGCCCACACATAAACTTCGACACCGATTGCGTCAACATTCGGTGCGCCAACAAGTTGCCACGCATCCAAGCATCTGCTGCCTCTGATGCCTCTGACCGCGTGCGCGCCATCCATGTGTAATTCGGTCGCGGTTCCCGAATCGAGGTGGGGGGGCTGGAAATTCGCACAGTTTCGCTCCGCTCCACCATTTCGTTTGTAATCGGATGAGCTGCTGGTCGAATGCAAACAGCGTTCGCGATTTTCGCTTCGGCTTTCAGTCAGCCGCCGGCTGCCACAGCCGCCAGGGACTTGGAACATTGAATTATTGCACTTCATTTGAGCCGATAAAATATGCAAAGCCTGTGAACATAACAGAGAGAGCATCCCCGTTCTGATGCTTGAAACATACGAAAATAATAACGAGCAAAGGCAGCAGCATCATTTATGTTTGATATTTCTCAAAAACACACATACAGTGCAAATACTCTTAGTTTAGTTGTTTCAGGCTGGCAATGTTGTTCTTTTTTCGGCAGTACAGAAAACATATTTGTACACTGTACACATTGGCCAATTCGGCGTCTTTCCAAATGGTTGACGACAATCGCACAAAAGTTGACAAAATTGCTGGCTGCTGCCGTTTCGCTGCTACTGCTGCTGCTGATGATGATGATGTTGATGTTGTTCGCGTATTGTTGACGATGTAAATCTAAAAGTACTGCTCCCGCTCTCGGTTTTCGGTTGGCTGGCGTCGTTGCACATTGGAGCGCATTGCGCTGCTGCTTCTGCGCTGATGTTTGGGGCAAAAATTGTGTGCGCGCGCAAAGCGATTGTTTTCTTTTCATTTCGCCCGACACAATCGCTCATGAGCGCACAGTCAGCGTATGTGTATGTGAATGTAAAACGGTTTTACGTGTACAATACCGTCTCATACACACACATATTTTTGCTTGCCGTGCTCGGCGCTTCGCGTCTTCGTGTGTAGTTGATTGTATGTATTGTATTTCGTCGACTTTGCTAGTTGACGGTGCGGTGGTGGCATGCGTGAGTATTTACGTTTTCATTATGCAAGCACGATGGCGCAAAGTGTGTATATAAAAAGGGAACACAATGCACGACATATACAATATACGACATATACGAGCCACCAGCCAGACCAGCCGATGCTCGAGTTGCAGCGCAAACGAATCCGCCGCATTTCGCAGTATGTCAACGTGATGTTTTCGAGTGTATCTAATTTCGTGCGCACGACGTGCGTTTGTGCGACGCGAACGTCACGAAAATAATGACACAAACGCTCATTCGGCGAGGCGACATTGACCCAGTAAAGTCGTCTCGACGTGTGCGCGTGCTGTATGCGATTTATGCTGAAGCGCGCTCGCATTAACGTCAATCATTTGCACGCATTCGCCGCATCGAAATCCGCTATTTCATGCATACCTCGATTATATCGGAATTATCGTACGTCTCCGGAGTGAAGAGAGAGAACCATCGAGTCTCACATGCGGTGGTATTTATGCTATTCGTGTGTCTGTGGCACGACAAGCATACTTTCATTTTTAATGAACACATCATTACAGCCATCACATGCATCATCATCAGTCAGCTCATTTCTCACACACACACACACACACACACATGTGAGCTAGTGAATGTGATGTGATTATGTCTGTTTGGGTGTGTGTGTGTGTTTGCTTCGCATTCCATTGGGCTCTGGTCTCCGGACCGACTCGGACCGTTTGATTGCAGTTTCCGTATGCGATGTGATGTGAACCGTAGATACGCAAATATACCTCACACATCGCCAATCCGCTTATTGCAACCTGAAGTGTACGTGGCTGCATCCTCCACAGAATATAATCCACTTGAAAGCAGCAGCGAATTCGGTCGGTAATGTTCCACGTTTTGCGCTCAGCATTGCTCAGCGCAATGCTCAACACGGATTGCTGCTGCTAGAAAGTTTCGTATTTCGCGCAATAATCACGCTCTAGAGCGCAGCCGCATCGGCGGCCTTCCGACGCCAAGTATGTGTGCGTTTGACATACACACCACATACCGAGGCAAACATCGAGCATACTACTATGCCGATGCGTGCCGCCTAAGCCCAGCCGAAATGCTTTGTGCAGCGGCATTCTCAGTCAGAAGCGCGCTCACTGATTACTCTAGAGACTGCGCACGCGCACGCTGGCCAATGAACCCGAATTTAGCTAACATCGAAACTCGTATCGAAGCTACACGGCACACCATAAATTGAATTGAATTTCGCTTTTGGGCTTTCGTGCGTATACTATATGGCACACGCATGCAGTGTCCAATTAACGTGTAGGTGGAGAAATATATGCGCCTATACCCCCGATAAAATATGTCCGAGTCTCAGAGAGTATGTATGTTTGAGCACACAACATTCACACACACACACGTCGGGCACAGGCCGGAATAGGTTTGTTATGTGACGATGCGGAGATTGTGAACGATGGGCGTCGCGCACGTTGTGGCGGAAATGTATACCCGGATTTTTATGAACTTACGTCGTGTGCTCGTGCGCTCACATAACAGTCACATATACAATACTCTAGCAGCATACACCGTGTATGAACGGCACAACGACACAAAACACTCGCCGTGCATCGACGATCGATCGTATTATTATTATTGTACGACGCCCGGCCCTGAATAGAGGGATAGGGTGAATGGGGGCCATGTTGGGGAATCAACCTATGCTCGAAGAAGTGATAAAAATGCAGCAATTTTGCTATGGTCTAAAATTGCGGTTATTTGATTGATTGTGTATCTTTAAACTTGTCCAAGTAAACTGTATAGAACCAATTTGGATACAAATTGTATTGATTTATGGACGAATGAAGCGTTGGTAAATGATATCATGTAACATTCAGGGGATAATAATTATTTGAAAATATTTATTACTGGGAAAGCATTGGATCGCATTCACCTTCATACAAAATGCTGCCATATCTCCCAGCTACTCTATTTCCAGTTGATGTAATGCCAACCAATAAAGCCACCTATGGTGTGTGCAATGCTGTTACCGCGCTCGCACACACACACATACAAAGTAATATTGTGCCCAGGCCACAAACTCACACACACAAACGACTTTATGTAACACAGCACACAATATTTGTTGCCCGTTTGTGTGCCGTCGATGTTCAAATGTTCACGCTTCGTAAATAAATCAAGTCCATTTATTAATAAATGTATGCCAAATTTCACCCACCGCTGCTGCTGCTGCTGCTGCTTGTATTCCGTGTGCTATAGAAACTATAAATATACCACCATACGTCAGAATAGTAGTACATACACCTAAAAGGGACATCTACCCGCGCTCAAATGTCTCTATGTACTTGAAAATCGGTCAGTTTCACCGCGCTCATAGCTAGAGGTGAGACTTTTACAGCGATTTTTTCTCATTCAACATAACTGCATTATTACAATTTGTGTGAGTCCCTCAATAATGCAAATGTATGTGTGTATGTACTATTATGACGTAAGCTAGTAGCTAGTAGTATCCGAGAGTATCACCAACATATCGTCGAAGTACACATGCTATTTTCTCTGGGTTGGCCCGGAAAATTATACACGCAGCGCCAAATCAGCACGAGCATATGCGTCTTTGTTTGCCTCGCACGGCGAGCCCGCAAGCATGCATGCATGCGTGCACAAATTGAATTATATTGGCGAGCTGGCTGGCTGCGGCTTCTATGTTCGGTATGCGTACGGCGGTGTGGCCAAAGTGATGCGTATAAATGACCAGCTATTTTATGCGCACACGCATACGCGCCAATTACGCTAGAAAACATACGCTGCTGCTGCGTGTGCGCGCGTAAGCATTATATTGCGCAGCATACACGCATGCACGCACACACACGCACAGCCTAATCAACGAATTCGCGGTTTGGGCGCGCGCGCGTCTGAATAGTGAAGCTCGGCTTCGTCGTGCGGTTCGTTCGATTCAGCAGCGGAGATCGGTCGATGTTGCGCGTGCACGCAGCACGCATAACGGTGTGCGTTTGATTCGTGCACGCATGCAATTGAATGCTGAACGTCGTCGTCGTCGTCACGAATGCTTATTAGGTCGGAAAATCTGTTTGGCCGCACAAGCACCAAGCACGCACATACACACACACACACTTTCCAAAAGTGTATCGCACACCACACACACGAACGAACAGACACGCTATGCGCTATGGTAGGCAAAATCGTGCACGGCCTTGGGATAAACGGAATCTAAGCGCACCGATAAGCTTTTCTTCAGACTAGTGTGCACAAATCATATGTGTTTGCACGAGATAGTTGTTTTGTGTCGGCTGTGGCTGCTGCAACTAGACGCCATTCAAGCTACGTCTGTATTGTGTTTCTGTTTTTTGTGCGTTGCCCAGACCAGACCTCACACACATTCGAACACACGTCAATCGAAATAATACACGACCACGTGGCTTTCATGTGAGTGAGTGTGTGTGTGTCGGCTCAACAGTTTCGCGCGGTGTTTGTGAAGCGAACGAATGGAGCAGCCGCAGGCGATGAAAGCTGTGTTCGCCGTTGAGCTGCGAATGTTGTGCTAGCATGTTGCTGGAGTGGTGATGGATGGAGGCGGGGGCATTTTGCCGATGCCTTGGTGTTTGATTTTTGATCGAATATAGTTTTTTCGTAGCATAACGACCAATACAAACTACGCTCTTATGAGTAAGTCACTCAATTTATTTTCAATTGTTCTGATAAAATTCAAAAATGCAAATAGAGTCGCTCATTAACTTGAAACATGTTAAGTGTTTAAGTGTTTATATAGAAGAAAGGACACTGACACTGAAGATTTGTAATGATGCAGTTCGGTTGAGAAAACACTCCTCTATTATATACGAGAATATCGTTTGAGTAAAGTCTCAACCTCCTCTAATGGTGGATCATTTACTGGAAACTCAGAACATCAAAAACCACAACGATTTAAATACATGTTTTCGAATGATGATGACTTGTGTACAATTACATTACATTTCATTCGAGTACTCGCTTATTGTGAATCAATATAAAAGTTAGAAGTTCTTAACCAAACATGCAACCTTAACGGAAGAAATATTTTATTTCACTCTATACAAAATATCCGTATTGGGACAACGGTTAATAAGACATAACTGTTTACAGGTCCGACTTAGAACAATAAGGTACACGAATCCTCATCATTAGAACAAAATTACGAAAATCGTTATGGTTTCGTTTTGGCCAAAAGTACCATTGGACGCGGATAATATTTTTTCGTAGACAATAGAATTGTGGTTTCTAAACAAAACTACATCATTAAAATGTTTGTGCCACTTTCAGTTCTCCTCCAAACCTAAAATTATAGCATGTTTCAAATTGATGAGCTAGAGTACTACATGGGCTGATAAGTATCGGGAGAAATAGGGAAGGAACAACATTTTTGATAAAAACTAAATTTATTGTTGATCATAGTCATATTTCAGCCAGCCAAACAAAATCTT
>JANTBZ010087220.1:0-18669 GCA_024741255.1 Exechia fusca | reverse complement strand
GGTGCAAATATTGTGATACGCAAGGCCATATCTCCCAAAATAAATTGCCGAAATTTTTCAAATATTTTTGTTCGTCTTTTTTCACATTGCACTGCTTATAGAATTACAATAAAACCGGAAAAAATGGAACTGGAGTGTTACGTGTTAAGTTGAACGTCATTCAATGTTGCAATCTAATCGAATCAAACGATTTGCTGAAAAGATATGCACATTCTATTTCCACGCATAATCAATATTTTTATCCATTTGTTCAATCAATTTAAATTTTTGAAGACTAAACACGTATACAATGATTGTACATTCATTTCCACACTCTTCCGAATGCCACGGTATTCTCCGTCGCCCATCCGTCATGTGTACCGCGGTTCAGGAGCAGCACACAAATCGGCCGCAGATGAAAATCACTCGTCGTCGGGTGGTGCACGTTTAGCAACCGCTTCACTTCAGTGTTTACACGACGCGCAAAGCGTATGGACGTGTATTTTCTCGGCTTCGCGCTTACTCGCCGGTGTTGTTGTTGAGTTTGTTGCGTTGACTGACTCGACTCGTCGACGCGAAGAACTTCGGTGTGTGTATACGTCACTCGTGCTCCGACGGAATCGCGCGCGCCGACAGCTTTTTTTACTAATCGCGTCTTATGTACAAGTGGCAGACACGCGTTTGTATATATACTCACACTCACACGTTGTTCATGCAGACAGACGCGCGTGCGCCTATGTGTGTGTATGTGTGTACAAGTGTCTGCGGTAATTATACCCCGTGTGTGCCAGTGTGTGAGCCAGTGTGTGTGTGCAGTATACTACACATAATTGGTGGTGTTTCGTTTTTGTCGAAACATATTGGATTGCGATCCGTGCTGTATACGAACGCGCGTGTTTTTTCTGTGTTGATATTAATTGATTGTGTTTCGCGGACTCTGTTTTTGGCGCAGTGCTTCCCTGCTACACACATACACAATACACACAAACACCAGCACTCTATTCACGTTCTGACTGTGAGTAAGCGCGCCGTCGAGAGGAAACCGCTCGTTCACGGAATTCGCACCGACTCACGCGCACCGAGTGTATTTATATGCATATACGCACGTCGACGTAGTATATCTATGCAAATGTGGAGAATTGTATACGAAGCCGCCGCCGCGTGCAATCCGGTTTCGCTGCTGTGCTGCTTCAAGCTGGTGATAATCGAGCGGTCGTCATCGTCGTCGTAGTCATCGTCATCATCGTTACCTACGCATGGATTGTTGTCTGCGAATTTCCCTGACTGACCAACGCACGCACCGCACCGCACCACATCACTGCCAACATACATAACATAAACACCGATCCATATGTACGTGCAGTGCAGCATAAACATGTGCCTTCGTCGTCGTAAGCTTCGTCGGTCGTAATTCGCTTGTGCACGTGCGCGCGTGAGTGTGTGCGAGAGAAGAGTCGTCTTCGCCGAGACGACGAGCAAGACGACGACGCCAGAGGGAATCTCCGTGCTCATTCTTCGTTCGTGCTTACCTCCGCACAGAGTGTGTTAACAAGTGCGCGTGCTCGTTCGTGTTCGCTTCGGTGCGCATCGCTCAAGTGATTTACACGACATCGCCGTCGTCGTCAACAAGGACAGCCGCGTGTGCCAGTTCGTTTTCTGCCCAGCATAACATCGGCGCTGAAACACCCGAGGCTGCGGCAGCCAGCCGACGACGTCCCGATTGGATTCCGCCGAATCAACGCGACGCGAGAGCACCATGGGTCGCCGAAAGGCCACCGTCAAAAGCAGTAAGTGCAGCTTTATTCTTTTATTGGTTTGTCCGCGGTTTCTGTGTATATAAACGTTGGTTAATAGTCTAGGAAACGCTTGGCGACTCGGACGCAACGCGAACGCATCTAGATTCGCATTTTTGCATTCGTGCACTTTGCATATTATGCTAATCGGAGCGCACGCACGACGCACTCGCTCTAACTACACCGAGTAAACAACAACAGTCAATCGACGACGTTGACGACGTTGTATTGGCACGTTTTCCACTCGCCTCGAAGCTATTCAATCGGCTGTCTGTTGTCTGTTCCGTCTGCGCGCCGCCCCGTCCGGCGATGGGTCTATGTCATCGATAATGGAGTCAAGTATGCGAATTGATTTGCATGCTGATTTGACGAGCGTGGTGCGTGCGTGCGTTCGTCGGCTGCGACTGCCACACGAAACAGCGTTGAACGGAACTACTGAGCGTGCTTGTTTCAAATGTAGAATGTAATTTTCGTTGACTGCAAAACACACAAACACACACACAATACTCTGCTCCAAGTCAACAGCGAGCAGATTGCAATTAATAAAGGGTTCGCCTCTGTCCCGCTCGCCGCTCACCGCTGTTTGCGATTTGCATATGACTAAGCAATCAAAAGTTTATATGCAACCTTGGCTGCATGAAATCATCCCGGCGAAGAGCTTACAAACCGTGACACACACATACACTGACGATGATGACGTAAGCGCGTATATTATCCATTTATATCCACTCTCTGTCGAGATTCGTCGCTCCGATCTCCGCAAGGCGCACGCACGCGCGCGCACCGGCCAGACAGCAGACACACCACCACACATGCACACATACGATGCGCGATGCGGATGATATGCTTCTTTGTTTTGCTGGTGGTGGTCGATGACGATGCGGTTCGGTCGTCGGGTCGGGGCGAGTGCGGTGTGGTGTGGTGATGGTGTGGAGCGGACGAGAACTTGTTGAGTTTGTTTTGGTGCGAGTTTTGTCGGTTGTGCCGCTGCCGCTGGCAAAAGTCGTCTTCGCTGTGGCCGTCGACCGTCGACGCTTCTCCCAAGTCGTCTTCATTGCGTCGTTGGACTTAAATGCGCTGTTTTTGTGAGCTCGTTCGTCGCTTGTTCTGCTATGCGTATAAGCGAATACGCTCCGTGCTGGAACGGGTTTTCCGAAACGAAGAAGCATCCGCCGCAGTCGCATCCCCTTGTGCCAAGTGGTGCCGAGTGGTAATACATTTAACGACGCACACGACCGCTCGCCGCTCTTCTCTGCGGCGGCGTCGATTAGTAATAACACCACCGACCGCAGTGCGTTCGTGTGTTCGACAGGTAGAGAGCGCTGGCGTTTTTTCTGGTGCGTTTTCCGCGGCGGATGGCGTCGGCATTCGTGTGTTCTTTGCCGCCCAGGACGCCGAATCGTGTGTCGATGATGAGTGGGTACGACGAGCATAAGTGCATACATGCACGTACGAAGATGAAGTGCATTTTGCGAAGCGGCGACGATTGAATGACTGATTGTAATTGTGCAAATGTATACGATGCAATCAAAACGCCGTTCAGCGTTGCACGCTCGCACGCAAGGCAAAGACGCGGACTGTGTGAACTGAGTGTCTGATGTCTGACCGACTGACTGTTGTTGGGCTAAAGTGCACACTTGTTATGCAACGAGCCGTAAGTCGTAAGAACGAGCGCGCTCATTCGTTCGCGCGCATTCAATAAAATAATAATGCCAGAGTGCGCATGTGTAATATGCAATATAATTGAGCCTTCAGTCACAGGCGAGTATGTGTGTGTGTGTGTGTCTGTGAGTGTGCACTCACACGTCATACACGTCTGGAGCTGACTGCTGGATTGTGCAGCCAAACGCAAACACCGTCGTCGTCGATGCACATGCACAACTCACTCACAGTTGACGACGTAATTGCACACACACGCGAGCGCATGCGCGCACTCAGCAAAACTCGCGCGCAACTTGCAACACGTGCACACACACACAAATGGCCATACTATGTACTTACACACACACACTCGGCAACGCTCTCTTACAAGCGTATCTTCTAGCAGCCCGGCTGTATATATTTTGACGTAGCCCGAAGCTGTGCCGCGATGTTTTTGCTGCTGCTGCTGCACACTCCGCATCGCAAATTATGTATGCGTTGTTTATTCATATTTACACGCGTCATGTGACTGGAATTTGCCACTGCGCGCGCGACGGTTAACACACATGCTAACCGTCGAGTGGCGGTGGCGGTGGTGGTCCCGTCTGGCGAGCTGATTGACGGCGGCGGAGCATGCTTCGGAGCGGAGCGAGTGTGTTTCCACAATATTATGAGTGTTTCTGTACGCAATGCGGTGCATTTGCTGCACCGTTGAGCGCATTAGGTTGGGATAGTGATTACATTCGCACAAACGTCGACTATGGTAATTACGATTTCGGGAAAGCCAACGATTCGCCACACACACCGAATGATAATCCTCCTTGGTAAATACTAAATACGTTACACACAACCTCACAACGCCGACAGCAACAATTCGCGCGAAAACAGTGCAACTGCTCTTAACTTAATCTGGATTTAGCGTATATGGCGTGTCGATGCGGCTCGAGTGTTGGACCGTTTTGCTGCAGTACCAATTTCCACGTAAAACGATTTGTGCGATACATGTTAATTATGTCATGTGTGCATGTTGTGTGAGATGCCTACTCTCAGAAGTGTGCCTCAAAGATCCGACAGATATCTATTTGCACTATGCGCTACTACACGATTGTGAGTTATCAACGTGCAGTGTGTGTGTGTGTGTGTGTATGTGTGAGATGAGTAGATACAGTGCCGGTGGCGACGACGATAACACGTGTACAAATCGGTGACTGCTGTGTCAACATTATATTATATCGGATGCAGTTGCTCTGTGACGATTGCTGACGAACGCTGTCATACCTGTTCGAAAGTGCTTGCACACATCTGTACTCTGCACTGCATCGGCAAGTTTGCGCTCAACATTCACTCACCACACTCGCTCGCTCACACATGCGCCAGTGTACGAAAAACGTCGACGCGCTCTCGACAAACGCGCGCCCCGATACATTCAGACGAAATACATGATTCATTCTTGGAATCGCAGAATGTCGGCCGCTGGGCTCGCACGTCGCACTCGTGTGTGCGGCTCGAGTGTGTGTAATCAATGGCCATGTGTATTATATGTTTTTGTGTGTGTGCGAGCAAGCGCTTGCGAAGTGAAGACGAAGTGCGCCGAACGAGTTCTGCGGCGCGAAATAAATGGTAATATATTTCATGTATTTTGGCGCTCACAGCACACACCAGCTCTCAGACAAACAGGCTATGGCGGATGTTCTTGCGCTGGGCGGCACTGCCTCCAATCCGTGCGATGTGCGCGCTCGCTTTGTGTGCGCCAAAGTGTTGGTGCCCCGACAGGCGAACGTGCGCAAGTATAATATATTATTTATAATATGCAGTTTCGCGCAGTCGACGAAACGACGGGAGCGGCGTTCGCGTCGACATTGCAGACGTCGGAGACGACGACTACAGTTGAATACGTGATGATCGCGTGTGCTGTTCGCTGGCTCCGCTGTGTAATGCCTTGAATGAACACAGCCAGCGCACATGTCTGTCTGTCTGTATGCGCATTGTATCATCCGTGTATGTTATGCGGTCAGTTTCCGGTGCGCGCGCGCACGCTCTGGCACTCGGCGACGGAGACGCGACACGATGTGGATGAAGATGAAGGCGAGGCGGGCACACTCTTGGCGTGGTTCCGCGTCGATCGGCGGCGACGACGAAGATGTAACGACTCGGATCTTGTTGAGAGTTGAGAGCGTATTGATTTGTGCAAACTTTGTCGGTTCAGGTTTATATACGACGTACCTTGATGTGTGCATTAAACAAGATGTTGCGAACTTGTGTGTCGTGTTACATATGAGCACATGCTTTGCATCGGATCATTAGCTGCGGAAGATGTGTCAAAGCCAAACACACACTCACACATGTTGAAGTCGTCGTCGTATAAATACTCGCATACACATGAAAGGCCCAACAACCTTTGTATTGCTACCTCCACCGAACACGCATGTGAACCGTATTAAATCTCAGACACGAAATCATGCCAGCTCTCTGTATACTTTCTTCACATTATACCGGCGAGGCATGTCAATCTAGCAAATGTGTGTGTGTATGAATATGTACATATATTGTACAACATTTGTACAAACAACGGGCCGTGCTTGTGCGCAGTTCAAAGGAACTCCAACAGAATCACGTCATGCTGATGCTGATGTATGTGCTCGTGTGTTTCTCGAACGGTCGAGTGGCGCAACACACACACAAACGGTTTGAGCGAGTTCGTCGCACACACTCGCACACATGCGGAGCACACGCACACTTAACAATCTCGGATCATTGCCAAGCCACCGCCGCCGCCAAACTGCCACCAACACACGAGCACAAGCATCGTTTCGCATCGCACACATCGCATATCCCGGGGCCCCCGACCCAACAACGTATGGCGCGCGCGCGCTCATTGTGTATCTGCGTATTTTACAACGCACACACACACACACACAGAACGTCGCACATATGTGTGCACTTGAGTTGCCGCAGCCAGGGAAACCCTCACGCACAGCGCGCAAACATGTTTCTTTGCACCGCCAGCGAGTGGTTCGACTTCGATTCCATGCTTCGCACAAGCGCATACACACGCATACACTGGCAGACGACGTTGCCCCGTCACGCCTATCAAGCGGGACCACGCACGCATGTGTGTGTGTGTGCGCGGCGCGCCCGAGAGACCGGATCGGCGACCGTATCGAGCGCGCGCCCGTTTATAACTACGAAATAGCTTGACGCAAAAACACTCTGGCGCAAACCTGATTTTACACACGCTCCGACGCCACCGCAGACCATCATCGCATCGCATAAAAAGTTCGCTACTCGCGCGGCGGCGGCGGCGGCTTCATCGAATGCGCGCCAGCCGCGCACAATTTGCCAATCTGGCCGGCCGCGGGATGAGCGAAGAAGCACTAGCTTTTCGCGCGTGTCGTCCAAGAATATATCGTTATATTCTCTTCAGCGTATGTTGTGTGTGTGTGTGTGTGCGGGACGCAAATGAGTTGAGAAAACAGCACGCTGCTACATTCTGGCCTCGGGTGACGTGCGATTCAGAGAGCCGCGTCCGCCGAGCATTAGGGCTTACGTGAATAGCGCACAACTTTGCCAGTATATGTACTCTGTACACTGCTAATACCCTTTCATAATGCACTCAATGCACACACAAGTGCGCGCCCTCGATGATGAGGATGAGGCGGATGATGGCAGCGACGGAGCGTGATCTTTTGGCCGAAGTAGAGCAACGTGATTCCGCGAACTGGCAAATTTTGTGCGACGGTTGATTCGTGTTGCGATACATATTTTCACCGATGAGCATGCAGGCTAATTGGAGACGCTTGAACAGCCAAGTTCTCTACGTCACTCCTACATAGCATATTTATAATTTTCAGAGGGGGTTTAAAGAAGCTGTATAGCGAGTATCCCGAGTAGGAGAACACTCTGTTGATACACACACGACATCAACACACAGCACAATGCGTCACACACTCAACACGCTGCCGCCGTCGCTGTTTCGAACCCCTCGGCAAAATGCACGATTGCTGGCGAACACTTGTGCCAACATCAGTGGCGCGTTGTTGGCGGCTTCGACGTAGTCCCTACACGACGTAGAGAGCATTTATGTAACGACTCAGCGCACCACACGAGAATGCGAGCTGCGCATAGTACACACAGTATACGACAGATATATTTATAGACGCTACGGAATTCCGTCGTGTATGCGCTTGTTGATCATCATCAGCAGTCGTCGGCGTCACAGTGCTAGGGCACAGACACGTTCTGCTGTTACTGCGGCCACATCATCGTCAGCATTGTCGGCGACGACTATCATCAACATCATCATCGCGTGTTCGACATGTTGCTGAGTGCGAAGCGTTCGACGACTATTGGCATATGTTGGGCGTTGGGCGTCTGCGTCTGTTTGTGTGTGCAGCACAGTTAAATCCAACTAACTAAGCACAGCATCGTTTGCTCATGATGTCACACGCAAGAACAATGCATTTAGTTTTTTCTCGTTCACTAGCAACTAACATATGTTGCGTCTTGCGACGACGACAGAAAGGGAAAGAGGTCATTGTCTCTTTTTGTGTGATACATCGTCGTCGCCAAAGTGTGCCGCGCCACACATTCCGATTCCGAGTGGCGTCGCGGCGGTAATCGTTATTTCGGTATGGCGCTGCTCTATTGTTCGGCGGGGTGATTTTCTTCGCTATGCCAACAATTCGTACGATGTCGTAAAAATCATATGCTCAGAGCTGCGATGACGAATGATGGAAGCCAACGACGGGAAATGAGTTGGACAGTGACTAATACTCGCCGCGAAGGGTTGATTAAGATTTGTTCACCCGACTGCCATATTGAACAGAATGTGACCTTATATGTATAGTATGTGGCATGCAAATCTCTCATCGTCGCAGCCATGCATATCAACTGTGGGGGGTCGTGTGCGATTGTCTCATCCATCGGCAAGCGACAAGCGGCGCCCACACACACACGCACAATAGGTGCGCAGATAGGGGTGCACACCCTCTCTCGGCATTCGTTAATCATTTGACAAGCACACGCCACCGCACACACCGACGCAAACACCGCACGTGCACGTGCACACGGCATACGTATCCGTTCCCTGGGTCCGCATTGCGACAGTACGCTCACACACACACTCGGCATGGAACGAGTGTAATTTATGTGCAAAATCTTGCGCATCGATTCCGTGCTGGTGGTGGTTGTACACGCACATTGTGCGCTTACAGAGTCGTATTCAAGCACGCACGACAACGACGGTAAATGTTTTGTTTGTGCGTGCTCGGGCGAAGAGACAGAGGCGAAGGCAGGCTGGCGGAGCAGACACCAGCGACAGGGATGATGTTCGCCCGTCGCAAGTGATGCGTATGTGTGTACACGTCAACGACAACGACGACGACGACGTTAATGACGCCGATATGACGCCGGGTTTCCTGGCTCGCGCATATCGTGCATATGCGGCGCCCTCGCATCTCGGCCGACGTTCGCTTCGCTTCGTCCTTTGCCGCCAATGTGTCACGTGACACACACACACAGCACACGCTCATAGCGCGCTCAGCAAACAGGCCACAAGTGTTTAGAAAATAATACGGACGCGAGTGTGTGTGTGTCCCATTCCTCTGGTGTATTGTGTGCGCGCCCCGGATTGCCCTGTGTGCTGTGTGTGACCCCGCTGCGTGTAACACTTTATGTACGCATCGTTCGCTCGTATACTCCAAACATACATAGTACACTCTAGCAGCAGCAGCAGTATAAACGTGGGCGCATTTATTATGTACGCTTGGCGAAATGGGCCGACTGTTACCACGGAGAGATTCTTCCGCAAGTCCCGGCCGACGAGCCCGACGACGACGTTTGTTACGCGCCACGTCACCCCCGTGTCGTGTGTTGTGTCTGCACACACGGCACAGCATGCGCCGGCACTTTGGTCGTGCCATGGATGTCGTGCTGTATATTATGTTGCGCACACACAGAGCGCCGCACGAGAAACGACTGGCTGCCATGCTATGCCACGAGTGTGTTACACATTTGGTTATTGAGGATGGGCTTTCCCTTTTGTGTGCGTGTGCTCGCCTTTTAATAACTTATCCCGGCGTTGTTGTGTGCCATGCGGGCACATTCGAGCCCATTCGAGCTGAATCGTTGTCGGAGTCGTCGTCGTCATTTCTCGTCGCAAGGGTGGCGGTTCACGCACGGACGGAAGGCTATGACTCGTTCGAATGTCGGCGCTGAGCTTTTCGCACCGGATCCGCATATTTACCGCATATTCGCACGCACGCGTGTTTTATATCCGCGCGTGTGTTTTTGTGACACATCGGGGACCCCGGAGCCGGGGCGGCCGGAGGAGGACACACGGGCGTTGAGCGCAGATAAATCACTGGCACACTCGCACTCGCACTAGCACTCAATGGGGGCGGATGATGCCGCCAGTCATCGTCGGAGTCGGAGTGTGCGCGAAACCGTGTTGTATTGTGTCCCATCCCTCGCCCGGCTGGGCTCGTCGTAACATGTGGCGCTACACGAGCCGGCGGCGTACGGAGAAATTAGGAACAATCGATCGCTCCATTCCAGGAGCTGAAAATGGGAGTCTTTTCGGCGCATTCTTATGGGCTTCCTGGAATTTCGTTCATCGGTCTACGAACCACACTGCCATCAACAGCAGTATGCTATATTGCACTTGCACGCCATCATGCATACCACACATGCCAGTTCGGTTGTGTTTTTCGAGCGCGCTCGGTCGTCGTTGTGTTGTTTATCTTGTGGGAATCGATGGCTACACGATGTGTGGCGTGTGTTACGTAAATGGGAATTCCCATTGGAACCGCTTACGCTCTAGATATTAATCGCGTGTGTTCGCACAAATGCGCGCGGCATTGGCGTGAACACATTTTCGCCACAATGGACCCGACCCGCTCGTTGCAAACATATGCTAGGTTGTCGGGTGTTCTCTGTATGCACACACACAAACACACATAGTACACAGCTGTAATAGATTTCCCGTCGCCGTCGTTTTCGTACACCAGCCACGTAATCAGACTGGCGGCAACAAAATGGATGTGCAAATTCCATAGATATAAATAGTAGGTATATATACGATGTGTAGTCTCATCGTCACACAAAACTGTGTGTGCACAAAACAATCTGTTCTCGCACTCATTATTATTATATGGTCGTTTGCTATCTGTCGGGCGGGCGGGCAATATCTCCCAACGGGCTCCCCACTTCCCACTATCCATCCCAAAGCCCAACTGTCATAATCGGTCGGTCGCTCGCTCGCTGAGACGTGACGCGACGCGCGTAGTATGTGTGTGGGGGGGAGACCGGAAAATGTGTGCTAGTGCAAAACACATAATAACGATAGTGTGTGTGTGCTGAGTGCTGACGTGCAACAAGTACACACGAATGACTGACTAGAGTATAGCATATCTTTCGCATGGAAATGCGCGCAACAGCCACGCAAATTCCATGTTCCGCTCGGGCCACAAAGAGACTGGCGGCGGCGGATTGGAGAGGCGACGCGACGACGATCTCGTTCCAAGTCATTTATTATGATAATGCCCGGCAGCCGTGGCGCGAAGCGGCGGCTAAATGCGCAAACATGCTCGGAGCAACACACAACGTTTCGACGTCGTCTGTTGTCGCCTGTTGTCTGTTGTCACCATCATCATCGCATCTTGCACGATTCAACGCACACACACACACACACATAATCCAACAATCTGCGCACAAAATATCATATGTTCAAACACTCACAGAACACAGACACATTTATGCTTATGTACTACGCATTCGGTGTGTGCTGCGCATTTAAATATTTGTATGCATGCGTGCGTGTGTGTGTGTGAGCTCGAGTGCTTGGGAAATACCTCTATCAGCTTATATAAATAAAACAGACACACACGCATACGCACAAACGCTTCTACTATGTTGTACGTACATGCGTGTGTCGATATGAACGAGACCAGCGCGCAAGCACAGTGCAAACAGACCAGCCAACGCACCAACGCACGGACGCACGCACACACAGACGTGCCCGCGCAGACACACGACATCATCGTCATGTGTTGTGTATTGGCGCTGGCACTGTGTGTGTGCGCGGGGCTTCTCGCATCCGACTCGGGGTCTATCGCGTCGTCGTCGCCGTTCGTACAGTGTATGCTTGTATACAACACACGCCGCTGCTCGCATAATAAATGTGTCCGTGCTCGGTTCGTCGTTGTTGCCGCCGCCGCCGCCGCCGTCGATGTCGCCGCTGACGCCGCTGCTGCTGCCGCGGCCAAAGTATTTATACGTATAAATTTAACTCGACTTAAGTGTGTGCACGAGCTCGGCGAGCGCGAGCATACGTGTGGTGTTGCTGGTTGGTGCCGGGGACTGGCTTTGAGCGCTTGCGCTTGTGTCTGTCTCTCTTTTGCGCACGAAGGCAGCCAACTCACACACACATACACACAGACGTTTCCATCGCTTAATTTAGTTCATTTGCTTGGCGCCAAGTAGACGACTTGCGTCGTCGTCGGCGTCGTCGTCGCCAGAGTCTCGATGACGACAACACACACACACAGGCACATGCGCGCGCACACAGTATTATACACACGGTTTAGTTTCACGACCCGCGAGCCGCGTGTGTGTGTGCAGCAGGCAGGCAGGCATTCGTACGCAGACACAGACACACGGTGGCGGCGGCGGCGGAGACGCGTCTGCGCATTCGTGTTAGTGATGTGCTGCGCGCGCGAATGCTATGCTCTGCGCTATGCTTTGCTATGCTATGCTGTGTTATGCCTGCGTGCGTGCCTCTTTGCCCAGCGGGGATATCGTCGTTGTTGGCGTCTTCGACGTCCGTCATAGTCGTCGGGCGGCATGATGCGCGCGTTTCTGTGTCGGTCGCTTGTGGCATGTGAACGAGCGGCGGTGGCGTCGTGTACGCGTGCATGTGCACCTACATTTTCACACATAATCGTCGTCGTCGTCGTCGGTGCCTGCCCGGCAGACCGTGCAGCGATCGTGTGTGTGTGTATGTGCTTCTTGGTGCTTGGCGCTTGTGCTCGCAACGTTCAACGACGTAGTCGGTTGGAGTGCGCAGCAGCAGTGTAAGAGGCATGCGCACGCTTAAATCGGCCGCTCGCTCGGCTGTGGATTTTCTTTGGTTCAGTTCAGTCGTTCCGAGCTGAATTCTATTTATTTATGTGCATTTCCAACTGATTGCCGCCACCAACTCGCACACACACACACGCGCGCGGTCATTTATTTAGGCGTTATAATATCAGACCTACTTACGCGCGAAGACAACTACTTTCGTGGCTCTGGCTCTGCTGCTCCAGTTGTAATAATTCACTTGACACTTGAGCCTAATGGATGTATGTAATACATTGTACACGCTACAAACACACACACAGCACACAGTCTCTCTAATCTTCCGATGGGCTAATCTATTGGCTCGCGACCGAACGACATCACAAATCACCAGCATAATAAGCAAGTCTCTGTCTGGCTGCGATAGCGCGCGGCCACACGGAGAAGACACACGACGCGCGGCGTGCTCAGTCTTCATTAAACGATGCGCGCGCACCAGAAACCGGATGGCTGGCTTGCTGGCGGTGCGCACGTGTAATGTTGCGCTCATTGATTGTGTCGTTCGGCGTACGCGGGATTTTTTACCCTTTTTGTCGTCGGGATCTCGGCTGGCTGGCTGAGTTGAGTACGCCGTATAATACGCAAGATTGTATCTTGATTGTGTGCGCAAATTGCGATGTCGTCCGTGTTGGCGTCGTTGGCTGCCTCCGCCGCTGCCGCCGATGCCAAATCCGTCGATGGCGGCGTGTGGCGCGGCGACAGAAGATCGCCCGTCTCGTGTCGTGTAAACTTTTGCGCCGAGAGCAGATTCCGGTCTATATATGGTGTGTATGACTCTGCGCGGCAAGATTATGTATTCATTGATGCAACGCAAAGTCGCGGGCTCCGCACACAAGAAGTAAGTATTTGCCGTCGCGGGATTCTTTGCGAAACCACCTGCGCGTTATGAGCTTATTCCATTTGATGTACCAGCACAGACAATGAATCAGATTGTAGTTCCACGAGTATGATATGATTCGATTGAATAGAAAAATCAAATATCAGTGTGTTCCATTGAAACAAAAAAGCATTCGCTGTTCATTCATTTGGCAGCGTATCATGTGTGCTGCGACAGTATTGAAAATACCGGTTTGATTGAATATATTTATTCCTGGTAGGAGGTTTTCCAGTGTCCCAGGAACTCGCATTAGAGCTGCAATTGTTTGTTGAATCAAATATGTTCATCCATCCGTTTGTATATGTCCAACCGAGAGTTTCAATAAAGGCAATCTAATGACTAAAAGATTACTATGATCAATAATAAAGTTTTTCATAAAAAATGTTGATCCTTATGTGTTTTATGTTCATCATAAACCAAAACAGAATTATATTAGAGTAGACACTTTCCGTAAAACACCTTTTGAACTAGTATGCTGCACTATGCACCCAATTCACACAAAATTCCAAACACATTATACCGGCAATGGCAGAGCAAACTAGTCAGGCGTATCATTGAGCGTGCTGTAGCCGCAGCCGCCAGCCGCCGCCGCCGCCGCCGAGGCGTGAGCTCATAAATTAATTTGATCCAGCAACCGGAATGTGGGCCAGCACTCGCGAAATGTGTCTCTGTGCGCGTGCACACGTGCGAATATTTGCGTTCAACCATTTCGCGTTCTCGCAACATGTCGGGTGCTGCGTGTGTGTGTTTGTGTGTGTGCACGCGCGTGTAAACACGTGCACACCGCAGACAGGTTCAAGATTATTGCATTACCACAAACATCATGCGCGCGCATGGCGTATGCATGCAAACACACACGAGAGTAGAATTCGCGCTTACGCAATGCCCTGAATGCGACACAAAATCAACCAACATGCACGCGTTGCGCGTTGAACTAATGCACACACACACACACTCGAATTTCGCACAACTCGCCGGCGTTGCGGGTGCAATTCAGTACGGTCCGCCGCGGTTTGGTTTGGCGGCGCATTTCGACGCCGCAACTGTGTGCAAACCGGTCGCGCCGCCGCATTGTGATCAGAAATTGTTCGATGTCGCTGCCTGCGGCAAGGCAACAACGGCTGGCAACGCGTGGCGGACGGCGCGCCCAGGACATACGCAGACAGACGACGTGTGTGCGTGCGTGCGCGTGTTGGCGCGCGATGGCATAAAACACCTCCTGCTGCATTGGCACGGAAACCGCACAACACAATGTGTGTGGCGGTTGGCGGTATACCTGCGATCCGCGAGTTGTCAGTGCATGGTGGGCGACCCGGTGCAGCAGCAAATGTGCCCACAGTCATGTGTGTGTGTGTGTGCGATAAATTAGACGAGCTGCGCGACACGCACCGACGCATTTGGGGGTGCGCGCAATGCACCGGAATTGTGCAATGCTGCCGAGTCCGCAGCGATTGATTGAGCTCGCGCGCTCCGCACAAATATGCGCATACGCAGCGTCGACACGCCGCCGGATTGTCGGCGAGAGAGATAATTTCTTAATTCAGCCGTATGCATTTTGGCATGAGCGATTTACTGGCTGGGGTCGTAGGCATTCACTGCCCGAAGGCATTCAAAGAATTGCATTGCGCATTGTTCGTCGGCCAACGAGACTAATTCCCACAATATCATGGACGCACACGCACGCATTGTGTGGGGCGTTCAATCGATTTAAGTGTATGATATGTATAGTAATCGCATTATTGCGCATTATTGGCATGCACATTTGCACATAACATATGCGCATATCGTCGTAAAGTGTACACGGACACACACACGCGATAAACCCATTTGTCTTGATCACCAATTTGCCTCGGCACCAAGCCGTTTGCGTTGTGCAATGTGCTGCTGACGCCACCAGCAGCTAATACAATATTATTTATGTTGATGTCCCCATTGCATCGATAGACCACCTTGCATGGCAGCATGCAGCATGTGACCAGAATTGCGCGCGGACACCTTTCAGCGCGCCCAACACTCTCCCAATAAGCTACTACGAGCCGACACAGTCGCACCCCATATCTATGCACTGCAGCAGCATATTGTCAAGTGTCAATCAATGCGTGTAATTAACGATGTGGTGTAATTATCTCACGCACAAGCTGGTGCACGTTGACATCATGTCGTGTGTAGTGTACGGCGCAGTCTTGCGAAAATTGATTTGCGCTCGGATTATACATTCAGACGACGATACACGGTTTTTAGCTTTTTGGTATAACACACTACGAAGTCTGAGCGTATGTGGTATGCAAATTTGTTCACTCGCAGCCAACAGCTGGTGCCGAAGTGCGATTGAGCTGTGTGTGTCTGGCTTGTTTGCACGAGTGTTGTAGTTCAGTGTAGTGTGTGTGTGTGCGCGTGCGCGCTTACTAAATGACGAATAATTGGCTACTATAATTCTCGATCGCATGTTGTTGAATGTTTGTACAGTAAATACTGTGCGATTAAACGAGCGCAACTGTGTATACTGTACTCTGTATACTTTACATGCGGTAATGGATTTTGTTGTTGCGTTATTATTAGATTATTACTTATCATCGTGTTAACGACGAGAGTCTCTCTGGTGCTTCTGTACAATGTACAATATGTTGCATGTTTCTACGCGACACAAACAGACATCGCTATCGGAAACAGCTAGCGCACACAACACTAGACTATGGCAGCGAATAAAACACGCGACAACGACACAGCAAAGTTCCTCATGTGGTTATTAATAATGCACTGTGTGTGTTATGTTGAAGTGCGCATAAAAGTAGAGCAATGCGCGTCGTGCGAACGCATTGCACGCGCGAACAAGTGCAATTGCATGGACATTTCATTTGCACTGTGTGTGCACAGAAAACCCTTCAGACTTGTACTGTCGTAAATCCGCATCACTTGAGTCAATCTTCGCGAATCAATTACACACTCGCAATCACCAGCCAGCACTCAGCATACTCTCGATTATTGTATTTATTAGTATTATTATTGTGCTGCGTCGTCGGCTTTATATTCGCGAGCATATGTTTTCATTGGGCGGACGGCTGAGTGGCAACGGCCACCGTTGGCATCGCAGACGGCCGACAAACAACAACAGCACCACGCCACCACCAGCGTCAGCGTCTCTGCGCATATTATTCTTAGCCCATGAAAATATCGCATTATTTATGGGCCTGGCACAGAACTGCACTGTCGACCGTGCTGATCTGTATGTTTTTGTTCGGTTCGAACCGACGACGATAAAACCGACGACAACGGCCTGTTGAATGTCGCCGCTGTGTTGCCCCGGACGTGCCGCCACCCCAACACCCCGCACATCAAGCCCAGCGATGCGACACGCATCAATGGCCAGCCAGCCAGCAGCGTTCGCATATTAAATATTCTGTGCATGCGCGCGCACACAATCATCAAGCGGTGTTGACGCCAAGTCAAGTCGAAGTCTCCAGTCCAGTCCGACCGACCTGCGGACGTTGTGGCGACAAGTGATGGTTTTTTTGTCGCTTCGTAGTGTGTGCTTGGTTGATATGTATTGTACATAATATTGAATCGTATATAGACTCTACTCGACGAGTGTGTGTATCAGCATTTTGGCGTGCGTTCAATTCCAGTGATATCGATAGCACCATATGACCAACACCACATCAGCCGCTCACACAGCCCGAATACGATTATTATTATATAAACACTGGAGCCAGCCAGCCAGCGGTGTTGTTTGTGCCCACGCTCCTCACATGCGCGCCCATTTCTTTCGCACTGTTCGCTCGCGACTTATTCGCGAGTCGCGAGCGTGCTTATCGTGTGCTCGCCGACACCGCGACGAATAACAAGCCCAACACCGTCGCAATGTGTCGGCATCCACCGACAACGACGCGCCGTGCCGTGCGTGTCAGTGTGCGTGTCTGTCTGTGTGTGTGTGTTCGGGGTGACCGCGCTCGCAAATATGGGCACGACGAGTCGTGAGCGTGTGTGCGTGTGTGTGGAGTACACCAGCAGGCCAGCAGCGCCAACACAAAAGCGGACCCACAATCATAGCATACACACGCACGACGACGACGCCGCCACAACCAACGGTGGCGGCAGCGAAGAGGCAAATTCGCATCGCGTCGTATTTTATTTTTTCGCACACACACGCGCATGTGATTGCGCGCTCTCGTTTGCACAGCGCGACGAGCGGACGAGCGGATGATCATAACTGGTTTTTCACGCCGCTTTGCTTTGCGATCGTCGTCGTCGAGGCGCGATCCACACACACATGTGCTGTGCCGTGGCACATGTTTTTATTTTATATTGTGTATACACAGACCAAAGCCTACGCTTGAGCCGGGGCGAACACGACTGAATACTGAACATGCGCATATGATATATCGTATAGAGCGTACTACATGGTTCACAAAGTCCCGGGAAAATCCGTGTTCTGGTGCAATCACTCTCAAATCGATAACAGTTTCTGGAAGTGCCATCTTTCAAAAGCGGAATAAAAAATTGTCATGACATTCCATAAAGTAGTTTGAAAGTTATGCCGTTTATTGTGACACGCGGTTCATCCAATACGGGTTGACCGTTTGGAATTTCTTTTCTTGATGTATCACTGTTTTCTTATGGGAAAACTGCGGCTGAAGTCAAAACATGTCTTATTTCGTTTGGTACAGGATCTTCCCAATCCGAAAACCAAAATTGCAATTGTTTTCCAAAACTTCTTTCCTGCTATTTGGGCACCGAAGATGATGCATGCAGTCGACGCCTAACTGTGTTGGTTTCTGACAAAAACATCTGTAAGTCCACCAAATAGTTTCGGAAGCCGAAAAGTTTAACAGCTAAAGATTCCTGATTCCCTGAAGATATGAAAACAATGTTTATACATATCGTGCATGCGATTTTGGGAATGCAAGGTCATTTTGCGGAGAGGGTGCCGCGATTACGCAAAAACTGACAATTGTCAAAATCAATAAAATGTCGATAATTCAATGATTGGCATATGAATTGTGGTCTCATAAGTAACTATTATCAATTTCAAAATTCAAAATGGTGTCTCCAGGGAAAGAATGAGGCAGTATAACTCGCGAAAAATGGGGATTTTGCAAGGGTTAGCTCTAAATACTTTTCGAAGGTCATCTTGATATTTCAGGATCGCTGGATTTTGGCTATCGACCTAGAATGAGACCATGGAGATTGACCTAAAAAGTTGTTATCATAAAGTTTGTGTTTTCATCACTTTTCCCGAGCCTTAGTGAACCATGTAGTAGAGCTCTT